>JAHIAM010012035.1:0-166080 GCA_021605205.1 Aegilops longissima
GATTACCACTGTAAGAATCCCAACTAATTAAAATTATATTAGGGAAGATATGTGTTGTAAATGAGGAAGATATATATTCTGCCTGGCTGGGCCAATACCTTGTAATTTCATAGTGCAACAAAATTGTCATAAAGAGATGCCGTAACTGAAAAGGAGTAGCCCATACAATAGCTACTTCGAAAATCTTGAACCATTCATTATCATCCCTGACTAAGCCCCGGGCTTGTGCCATAAAGGACGCCATTATAACATCTCACATCCTCAAAGCAAGTGCCGTCGCACGAAAAGACCCTACACAGCAGACATCTTGGCGGCGGCCGGTATCCATAATCAAGAATGGAGGACCCGGTTAGGAGCCTCCCGAGGTCGGCGGCGACATGGCCCTCGTCCTTGGCGGTCGTGGCGAGAGCGTCGGGCGAGGCGCAACGCACGATCTCGTAGGAGAGCGTGGCAATGGCGGGTGCGGGCGAGCGGGGCTGCGCAGCTGCTGATGGCGGCCTCGTCTCGGTGAGTCTGGCGGCAGCTGTGAGTCGCCATGGGAGTTCGATGGGAGCCATTAAACACAATGCGTGGCACTGCACTAGGCCCAGAAGCGCCTAATCCTCTCTTTTCTTACATTTTTGTTTCGTGTATATATAAATATTTGAGTAAACTTACAAAAATATCACCTGTTTTAAAATAAAATATTTGTCTATTTCAAAAAGTATTCACGTATATCAAAATGTTCCTGACTATTTGAAAATTTGTTTTGTATAACAAAACGTTATCATATAAGAGATATATTCTTATACTTAAAAACAATGTTCTAGTATGGCCAAAAAATTCCGTGAATATAAAAAATCTATGTGTAATTTAAAACAGTTCTCCGTGATTTTCAAAGTATGTAACATTGTTTGTAAAATGTATATCATTTATTTTAAAAAAATCAATGTGTACCTGAAAAAAATCTCAATGCATCTTTAAAAATGGTCATCGTGTGCTTAAAAAGTATCATCAAGTAATTCATAAATATTAATCATGTATTTTATAAATATTCATGGTGTATTATAAAATGCTCATCGTGTATATGAAAAGGTTTGACTATGTATTATAAAACGTTCAGCTTTTATTTAAAAATGTTCATGGTGTATTTACAAATTGTTCATTGTGCATGAAAAAATGTCCATTATCCGTGATAAACTCTTTATGGTGTATTTATGAAAAACATTACGATGTATTGACAAATGTTCATGTGAAAAACAAATATCAACCTTATAATATTATATGTTCTACATGAATTAAAAAATAATATGTCACTAAAAGAATGTTCATCTTATATTTATTTAAAATATTGGGTTTTTAAAGTTCATCATGTATTTAAAAATACTCATAGTGTATTTGTAAGATGTCCAACGAGTATTAATATGTTCATCATATATTTTGAGACATCATGTATTAAAAATAATGTATTTTTCAAAACTTTTTATATTTTATAAGAAAGAAGGAGGTAAAATGTTCAAGTACTTTTATAATAAAAAATCATATTATTTGAAATTTAGGTTAAAAATGTTCATTATGAAATAAAGTGTTCATGTACTTTTTTGTGGGTTAATGTTCATGTACTTAAAACTATAGCTTAAAAATATTTGCTATCTAAATAATTGTTCATATAACTTTTGAAACATATTTTACCTCCAGGAATAAAGAAAAAAGGTAAAATATTTTAAAAATGTTTTAGCTCCTGGGAGAAACATATATTTTACCTCCGCATCACATCGTGGAGGGTCGCACCGCAAGCTCTATGAAGCCATGCCCTCCTATGGCGAGTGTGTGGTGACGGCTGATTGTCGCTGGACCTCCAAGAAATGCTACTGGTGGCACAGTGGTTGAGCTTCATGCATGGATCCCGGATGGGTATCAAACCAAAAAGATATATTCTTCTATTTTAAAAACAATGTTCTCTTATGCCCAAAAAAATGTCCGAGAATATAAAAAATGTATGTTTTATTTAAAAAACCTCTCGTTGATTTTTCAAAATAATGACATTGTTTGTAAAAATGTTCATCATATGTTTTAAAAGTCAATGTGTATGCGAAAAAATTGCAATGTGCCTTTTAAATATATCATCATGTGCTTAAAAAGGTTAGTCATGTAATTCATATGCTAATCATGTATTTTCAAAATATTCAAGGTGTATTGTATAAAGGTCATCCGCTATTTATAAAATATTGATTGTGTATTAAAAAGGTGCTCACCATTTATGTTCAAAATGTTCATGTTGTATTTAAAAACTACTCCCTCCGTCCCAAAATATAAGAACGTTTTTGACACTAGCATAGTGTCAAAAACGTTCTTATCGGAGGGAGTATTTATCTTGCATGAAAAAAATTCATTGTGTATTTATAAAAAATTTCATATTGTATTTAAAAATGTTCATCTGGCATGAAAAACAATTCATTGTGTATTTATAAAAATGTTCATATTGTATCTAAAATTGTTCATCTTGCATGAAAAACAGTTCATTGTGTTATAAAAATGTCCATCGTGTATTGACAAATCCTCATCTGTAATAAATTAATATTCATCTTGTAAGATTAAATGTTTAACATGAATTAAAAAATATCAACTGTAATGAAAAACGTACATCTTGTATTTTAAAATAAAATTCATGTATCTTAAAAATCCATCATGTATTCTAAAAATAATCATAGTGTATTTGTAAAATGTCCAACGTGTATTAATATGTTCATCATATATTTTGAAACATCATGTATTTAGAAATTGTATTACAATTTTCTTTTAATATTTTATCAAAAATAAAAATGTTCAAGTACTTTTATAATAAAAAATCACACTATTTGAAATTTAGAAAAAGATGTTCACGGTGAAATAAATGTGCATGTACTTTTTTATGGGTAATGTTCATGTACTTAAAACTATACTTCAAAACTGTTTGCATATCTAAATAATTGTTCATATAACTCTTTAAAAACATATTTTAAACCTCTGGGAATAAAGAAATAAAGGTTAAAAAATTATAAAACCAGAGGACAAAGTAAAAAACAGCAGAAAATGAGAAAACCAAGAAAGTAATATCTAACATATAAACCGTCCTAGGCAACCCGCCATTCCAGCGCCATCTCCATTTCAGATTCATCCGGTTCACACAATGTGCATTGCTGTCGCCTGACAATGTACCTTCTGTCGCCCTGTCTAAAATCTGAACACTCGTTTTCCTGTACGCTGGTTGCTCGCGCTACATCGGCTAACGGCTGGGCTAGCCTTTGAGGGGGCCCGCCTTGCGATGGCCGCCGTGTCGTGTGCTGTGTCGGCTGGAAAAAGGCCCAGCGCTCGTGGGTTGGGATGGACCGCAGCAGCTACCGAGAGTCGAGCGTGCGAGAAAATATCTCCTCTCTCTCTCTCCCTCCTTCCTCTCGTTCGGCTCCTCTTCTCCATGCCGCCGCCGCCTTCTCCTCTTCCCCGTCCCTCACGGCCGCCTCGCCCCCTCCGTCTTCAGCACCTCCTCCTCCCCTTCCTCTCCTCCTATCCTGCCTCCGGATCCAGACCACGTGATGTGGCGAGGAGCGGCAGGGCCGTTGCAGCTGCCGCCGGGAGCGGCCGCCTCCTCTCCTCTTCACTTACAGCGGCTGGCGCGGTGTAGGGAGCGCCAACCGCCGCCAAGCACGGCCAATGGCGGCGGGCAGGACGTTTTAGACGCATGAGTAAGGTAAGAGGCCCTGTGGCGTTTCTCCTCCAACCTCAAGATCCCATCTTGCTTGTGCGCCTCCTCCCGCATCGATATTCTCACCCCTCACGCCCTCATGACCCTGCCAGGAGTGGCTGAGCAAGAACGACGACGTTGCACGGGATCGAACCAGAGGGATGGCCCGATGTGATCCACCCTGTCCAGAAGGTAATTTCTGCGTGTGATTTGGTAAGGATCTGGGTGCTCTTCCACCATATCGTTTTTGTGCCTCCATTGCTTGCATTATCTACTCATTTGTTCATGCTTGCATCTTCTTTTTTTGTTTCGTTTATAGGATCACCGGTGCTAATTTGCTCCTTCGTCTTCTGTTGTGCGTTTGCTCACTGTGTTTGTTCCTAGGTGAGCCTCTCTCTTTTTCCCATGCTCTTGACCTGCTCGATAAAATGCTTGTGTGGCTGCAAACTATTTTCTGCCTTGGGTTAGATTCCTTTTGGTTTCTTGACAAACATGTGAACTTCTCCTGAGTGAAAAAATGAAGGTGAAGAGGAGAGGAGGAATTGCTTCATATGTTTAGGCAGCACAAGATTTCTAAAGTTAGTTTACAACTTGTTAGCCAATTTTGGTTGTCTTGCAAAGTAAAAAAAATCAAGTAAATTGTTTGCTTATTCGGTAAGTAAATTGGTGTTCTGTTCGTCGGGTCCAAGTCGGGATGATGTCATGTGTCAAAAAACGTCTTATATTATGGGATAGAGGGAGTAGTAAATAAGAAAATGCCAATGCAATTTCTGCATGGTTGTCTCTTCCTTACGTGATTTCAAGTCGTTAGCTTAATTTAGCAAGTCAAGTCTTCCATTGCTTTAAGTCTTAAACTTGCCAAGTCTTCAGCTCGTTATATGCTACAGAGTATATGATATGTCTAAAGTATTTGCCAGTGGAATCGGTGCATACCGCAATCCACAAAGTATTTGCCAGTGGAGTCGGTGTATTACCGCAATCCACCGAATGTAGCCAACAATGACGCTTACATGTTTAGGTATACTTTTTAACATAGAATTGCATGAATACTTTAAGTGTTCAAAGATATACATCAACTCCACAAGTCAATTCTTAACTACCGATGCGTAGCAACCAACATGTGACCAAAATAGACAGCGCTCTATATCTTGTCTTGTTAATCGTAACTTATCTTTGAATTCTACTATCAATAATATCATTAGTAGACGAAAAAATATTAAAATCAAGGGCTCCATCTTTGTTCTTCTTTCCAGTCTTTGCCTTGCTTCTGCAACCAGAAACTGAGCCCGTCAAAGAAATGATATGCACTCCGAGAACATATCTTCTACTCCCTCCGTTCCCAAATATTTGTCTTTCTAGCCATCTCAAATGGACTACAACATACGGATGTATGTAGACATGTTTTAAATTGTAAATTCACTCATTTTGCTCCGTATGTAGTCATTTGTTGAAATCTCTAGAAAGACAACTATTTAGGAACGGAGGATAGCTAGAATGTGATATTCCATACACACACGAAAAATATATATACATCATTTCTAATTTTGTTCTTCCCAAAACACCTTAAATAAAGGCAATATATTCTTCTTGAAAAGCAATCAGTGGACCCACAACTGACGCACAGCCACAAAGGGCCCAAAAGGAGACGTATGACAGATGATGCAACTGGATTATTTTGCTATGTTCTTATTTCTGAAGAAATAGCTGGAACTCTGCCATACAAATATTTATTATATGTAGCTAATTGCCAACCAGAAGCTACAAATATTAGTACTAGTACAGGGCATATGGGTAATGCAGAAAACAAACTACCACTAGTGTTAAAGTAGTTATGTCTTACACACAGTTCATATAATCCTAAGGAGAAACAACAGTGAGCTAACTGAATGAACATTCAGGAGTCAGGACCAGCAGGCTGGGATGACAACAGCAGTGTGGAGATAATCAAGATTATTAGTAGGTGAACGTTCAGCTGTTGAGAACACCTTAATCACTTGCTGCATCATTGGACGGTGCGATGGATCCGGCTCTATGCACCGAACAACGACGGCAACCACTTGAAATATTTCACTTGCGATCTCAGCTTCAGGGAGTGGGAGGCGGGTGTCCAGCAAGTTCCCAAGTAATGTACTTCTGTTGCTGTTGTCCATGGACGAAAGGAGATCGCCTGGATGATGTCCCATGAACAGCTCTAGAACGAGCACTCCGAAGCTATAAACATCACACTTCTCTGTCACTCTTGTTGTGTATGCAAGCTCTGAAACATTAACATTGGACAGTTGATTTTGATATTCATCTGTTATAAAGTAATGCAAAATACATAGCTTCCAACTATTGAAACTATGCTATAGATACATACACTAAGATAAATAGTAAGCTAATGTAGCTTCTGTAGATTTAAAATTATAGTCCATGCAGAGAGCGCGGCAAATCAATATGTAAATTATGTAGCAGTGTATGTGCAACTGCATGCTTACATTGTACAAATTAGGCGTAGTGAGGTTTTTAAAGTATGATTCGATTATTGATTTAACCAACATAGAGATATAATTTTACCTGGGGCAAGATATCCTTTTGTCCCCGCAAGACTTGTGCAGTTTGATGCATCCACGTCTAGTATTTTAGCCAGACCAAAATCCGAGATGCATGCTTTAAATTCCGAATCAAGCATAATATTGCTGCTTGTTATATCTCTGTGGACTATTGGCACAAAGCAATTATGATGCATGTAAGACAAAGCATGAGCAACATCCCGAACAATATTTAACCTCCTGGTCCAATCCAATTCAATTGCAGTTTCCTTGCCTTTCAAACATGCTGCTAAGCTTCCTCTATCCATGTACTCATACACAAGGAATCTTCCCTGGCTTGCAGAGCAGTAACCAAATAACCGCAATGTTGCGATGTCGAATATGCATTAACGCATGTATTTCACGATTAAATTGATCATCATCTTCCCCCACATGGATCCTCTTCACTGCAAATATTTCTCCTGTTCGTAACTGAGCTTTGTAGACAGATCCATTTCCTCCAGTTCCAATGCAATGAACATTGCTGAAATTGTCTGTAGCATCAACAATTTTCTTGTACACATCCTCCCCATCAAAGTTCCAGATGGCGAACATCTTGGTTTGTTGTACTTCATTTGCAGTTTCAGCCGTTGGTTTCTTCTTTTTGTATTGCCATGTTACTACTGTAGTGACAAACACAAAAGCTATAACAGCAGGTATGGTAGCTAGTAAAGCAGCATGAGACTTCTTTTCTTGTCCGCTACCTTGAGGAAGATCACAAGGGGCAAACCTTTCACGACACCACACAATTTCTTATTATGCAGAACCATTTGATTGGAGCTTCTTCAAAAACCCTAGTATGTGGCACCAACCCTTCCAATTGATTGTATGACACATCCATTGATAGGAGGCTGGTCATAGTCCTAAAAGATGGCGGAATGCTACCATTCAGTGCATTGTGAGAAAGATTCAACACTTCAAGCATACTAAGACCACCTATCACAACTGGAATAATGCCATAAATTGAATTGTAACTTAGATCCAACAAATCTTGTAGATTTACCAACGTCCCTAGTTCAATGGGAATTGTACCATTGAGGCGATTATTGCTCAACTTTAGAAAGTGAAGCTTCAAACAATGCTTGATTGATCCTGGTATCTGTCCAGTTAGGTTATTTGATGATAAATCTAGATACTCCAAATTGTTCAATGATCCAATTTCTTGTGGCATATTTCCATGGAGAAAGTTACCAGAAAGGCTCAAATTGAACAATGTTGTTACATTGCCGATTTCTGGTGGAATGGGCCCTTCAAGCTTGTTTAATGAAACATCAAGTATTCCCAACCGAGATAATTGCCCTATGCTTGATGGTATTACTCCAGTTATGCTGTTGTTTGAGACACGTAGCATGGTAAGCTTGTAGCACTCACCCCAATGATGAGATAATGTGCCAAATAGTTTATTTGAACTGATGTCAATGTATACAAGATTTGGATGAGCTCCCATCTTTGTGATGTCTCCTTGAGGTTATTTCGTTCAAGTCGAACCCTGACTAGGCTGGTACAACTTAGCAAGCTTAATGGCAAGGGTCCAACCAAGTTGTTGTCAGTAGCAGACAAATGTTGTAGCCGACCTCCCGCACAAAGATCGGGTGGCAAGGTACCAGAGAGGCTATTAAAAGCGATTGCCAACTCAGTCAGACTCATGAACTTGCCAATTTCTTGAGGAATAGGTCCGGAAAGTTGGTTTTGGTGAAGGCACAAGACAGTGAGTTTTGTTAAGTTCCCTAAGCTGTTTGGGATGGAACCTGAGAGTGTGTTCGCATTAAGAGCCATGTTTTGTAAGTTCACCTGGTAACCTAATTCGTGCGGAATTTTCCCAGAAAGTTGGTTATGAAAAATGTTCAAGATAGTGAGTTTTGTCAAATTTCCTAAGGTGCTTGGGATGGAACCTGAGAGTAAGTTTGAACTTAGATCCAAGCCCTCTAATTGCACCTGGTAACCTAATTCTCGTGGAATCTGACCAGAAAGTTGGTTTTGGTAAAGGTACAAGGTCTTGAGTTTTGTTAAATTCCCTAAGCTATTTGGGATGGAACCCGAGAGTGTGTTTATATACAGAGCCAAGTGTTCTAAGTCCACCGCATAACCTAATTCTTGTGGAATAGGTCCTGAAAATTGGTTTTGAGTAATGTCCAAGTTAATAAGTTTCGTTAAATTCCTAAGATGCTTGGGATGGTACCGAGAGTGTGTTTTCATGCATATCCAAGTTCTCTAAGTTGACGACATAACCTAGTTCTTGTGGAATAGGTCCAAAAGTTGGTTCTGAAAAATGTGCAAGGTAGTAAGTTTAGTCAAATTCCTAAGCTGCTTGGGATGGAACCTGAGAGTTTATTTGCACTAAGATTCAAAACCACTAAGTTCACAAGGTGACCTAATTCTCGTGGAATTTCCCCAAAAAGTATGTTCCGGAAAAGGTACAATGTAGTAAGGTTGATCAGACCACCTACACTGCTTGGGATTGGACCGGAAAGATTATTCCTAGAGAAATCTAATGCAACCATGTGCTTTAGACGCCCTATTTCAGAATGAATATGACCAACTAAGTGATTGTTTGACAAGTTGAGGGTCACAAGATTACTACTCATTTGGCCTAGTGCAACCGGACCGCTTATCTGATTGCCTTGCAGATGGAGATAGCGAAGCTCCTTGAGGACCTCGATGTCGAGAGGGATGCTCCCGGCAAGGTGGTTGTGCGAGAGGTCGAGGTGCGTCAGGGTCGTCAGCGCCGAGAAGTTGAGCGAGTCAATGCCCTCTCAGCCGCCTCCCGAAGGAGATGCCGCTGATCACGGGATGGCGCCGGGCGTGGCGCCCTGTGCAGCTGACGCCACGCCAGCTGCAGGGCGCAGAGGTGTTCTCCCATGACAGCAGGGTGTGTTGGCTCTGGTTGGAGAGGCTAGCTTTCCAGGCGAGGAGTGCTCTGGCTTGTTCCTCGAGCACCGCCGCGTCCGGCGCAAGGCCGACGACGGTGGCCGTGGTCAGCAGCAGCAAAGTGGCGAGAGAGGCGAGCATTGAGGGTGGCTCTGTCTCCATGACTAGTATTGGTTGTGGTGGTTGTGTGCGTTGCTGAGAGGCAGTTTATACTAGCACGTAGAGCTTTGGTTCGACTCAGGCGGCCGGTAAATGCTTTGGTCCTCGGCCTAGATGCTTCCACACTAGTTGCATGCATTTACCACACACCGCATCACCAGTCCAGTCTTCCCAGTTCACACACGAGTCTAGTCTTCTCAGACTTGTACTCCCCATGCAGGCATGGCAGCAGGACGACGCACTGCACCGAGCGCGCGTCGACGGGCTCTTTGCACTTACGGCTAACCAACTCCGTCTTATGCATTCATATATGTACCGCGTAGATGCGTACTACCTATCTAGCTATACAACATTCCACCTCTCCTAGTACTCCGCTTATCGGTATTTCCAGCCGAAAATGCTAGACCTAGATAGGCTATGCTAGGTCGATTTAATTTTACTCTGGCGTATAGGAAAAGAAAAAGAAAAAGGTGAAAGGGCATTGAATCGTGATCCTCTGCTTCGTCTGCTCGTCTCCTCGATTTCACCCTCTTTCTCGACCCCAGTGGCGGGTAGGGTTACAGCGGCAGCCGCCCAATCCCTCCTCATCGCCTCGGCCACACATACGGATTATCGATCCCACAGGAAGATTAGACTTTGTCTCTTATAAGGATTTATCGATTTGTGCATGCAAGTTAGTCATAGATAAAAGAGGCAAAAATGAAGGTGGGAATTTGTGATGGTAACCTATTATGTTACTCTAACCACCTCTCTCCTCATTAACTACATGCCATATCAGCAAAATTATCTTGGGGTGCATTATGTTACTACCTAAGTTACTCCTATTATGACCAGCCTAACAACCCAGATGTAATGTCTACCATGTTGTTACCTTGATCATGAGTCTTGTCATGTGGATGTTGTTTTGTGTTGGTGTTGCGTCGTGTCATCATCAGTATTTCCTTGTTATATATGTTTGTGCCTAGTTTATTTTTGTTGTGATCATGTGATAGCAGCCCCTACTATTTCTTTTGCTCACTTTCATCATGACTCACCAAGTTCCAAAAACCCGAAAGCAAGCTTTCAATTCTTTCTTCATTCCAATTCAATTCAATTTCCATTTTTACTTGTCCAGAAAATGTTCAATTTGGCTCATAAATCACATTAGGTGTGTAAGGCCACCTTCTAAAATTTCAGCTCAAGCAGAGCTCATTTGAAGGGTTTTCAAATCCAAACCTATCTCAATTTAATTCAAATGTATTAAATTTTCATCTGCTCAATTCCTCATCCTTTGCAAACGACCTAGCATACTCAAGCAACAGTTATTTTCTGAATCAGTATATTATACTCCCTCCGTTCCTAAATACTTGTCTTTCTAGAGGTTTCAAATGATGACTACATACGGAACAAAATGAGTGAATCTACACTCTAAAATATGTCTATATACATCCGTATGTGGTGACCATTTGAAATCTCTTGAAAGACAAGTATTTAGGAACGGAGGGAGTATAATTTATGTGACTAGAAGTTGATGTCATTAGATTTGTGTTCCAAACTATGTACTAGTTATCACTTTGTACTCCCTCCTTACCGGTTTATAAGGCTCAACTCAAAATCTTCAGATTTCCGTTTTATAAGGCTTGTTTTAAGAGTAGCTTGGTTAAAGCGCTGAGGTCTTTTCGATTGCTGCATTGCATTTAGTTCCCTGGTACCATTTTCGAAAGAAAATTAATCATAGAGCCAAGTCGTTGCTCCTTTCTTCCCTTAGCTGCATGCATGCAGCAATCTGGACATTAAAACGAGGTAAAAAAACGAAGACTGACCAGTGCATGCGCCATCTGGATGAGAGAGAGAGTGGGACGCATGCGGGCTTGGGGCGCTGTAGTTAATTGCATTGGAAATTGAACAAGCTGAGATTTAATACCAGTATGCTAATTGGGCACTTTTTACATAAGCTCAATTCATCTCAGCAAATAGACATTTACCTTGGTTGGTGGGATTTCAGATATGAGCCTTATAAACCGGTAAGGAGGGAGTATCAAAAAAGTTATATACTAGCATTATGATTGTTGGTCAAAGTTTTGTCCTACCGGAACCTAACACGATAGGTAATCTGTAAGGGAGAAATCACAGTTTCACTTTGCAAAATATCATTTTTATTGTTTTTTCTTAGCTCAAATGAGATAGATACTGATCATTAGGGCTGGACTAACGAGCAGCTCGGCTCGTTAAGCTCGTACTCGGAAGTTTGTGCTCGTTACGCTCGTTAAGTTTAACGAGCAGAAAATCCTGCTCGGCTCGGCTCGTTTGAAGCTCGTTAAGCTCGTGAGCACTCGCGGTCGCTCATTAACAGATTATAATGTGTTACGATATACATGATGAATGTGTAGGTATGGTTTTTAAGATAAAATATTGTGACTACAAAAAGAAATGAAGTAGTATGTTACCTCATATGTCGAGTAGATTAAATAGATGGGCTGAGGTGCTTCAAAAAATTTGTCACATAATATGAAAATATATGTTGTGTTGTTACAAACGAGCTTAACGAGCTACTCATGAAACTCGTTAGCTCGCTCATTAAGCTCGTTAAGCTTAACGAGCTCAAATGAATGATTGGCTCTGTTCATTAAGAAGCGAGCTACGAGCTTAACAAGCCGAACTATCGAGCGCTCATTAAGCTCGCGAGCTACGAGCTTTTGGTCCAGCCCTACCGATCATCATATACATGGGAGGATGCGTGCAAGTGCAATGACGGATGGTTGTCCTGAATAGATCAAGTCGTACTACTAGTACATGATCAGTACTACGCGTTACAAACATGAATGCACGCGCCGGAGCTGTGGTTAGGCATAAGTGCAAGACCCGTCTGAAGCACGCTCGGTGCAGGGCATCCTGCTGTAGCCATGCATCGTACGCCCGATATGACTCGTGTGTGAACTGGAAAGACTGACTGGTGATGCCGTGGGTAGAACATGCACGAGACCTAGGCTTATGTTAGCACGAATCTTGATATTTATATTAGTATGTTTGTTTTCATTATGCATGTAGCATAATTTAGGGAGTAGTTAGTCGGGCGAAGTTTCAGCGAAGGCGTGCGGAGACGGCCAGATGCCATGCCGCCTTGCGATATGGCAAACACGGCGAGATGCCGATGGCAGTGTGTGCTAAGCGAGGCAGCAAGGTCATGTGATGCGACAAGCGCGTGAACAGTTCAACCAAGACCGGGCCGGCTGGACAGATTAGTTAGAGCATCTCTAGCCGTTGGAGCCCCCCAAAACACCATCGGGTCAAAAAAGTTGGTGTCTTAGAAAGAGCGGACGTCCTGAACGCAGCGGCATCTGAACGCAATTATCCAGCCGCACATCAGGGCGAGGTGACGTGCGCATTAAAAAACGATAGAAGTGACAAAGGCAGCACACATCATTAGGCCAACTTCACCGCATGACCCCAAACGGACGTCCGCTTTGACCGGACTTTGTCTGTTTGGGATGACAATGGGTAGCAAAACGGACATGCATGTCCGGCTACAGTTGGAGTTGCCCAACGCGGCAGATTGCCCCAAAATGTCCGCCGCACGTTTGGCCCCGCGGTTGCCCTGTAGCAGCATCAGTTCACGCCACGCCGGCGCCCTCGAACGCGTCGGCGCCTTGCAAGACTGTGTGCGTGCGCGCCGCAGCCCATGCGCTCGCTAGCTGCGCCCTGCCGGTGCACTAGTCCACGCAGTGAAGCTGCGGCACATGCAGCGGCTCGCGCACGACGGCGGCTGGCTGGCTGGCTAGCTAGCTAGCTAGCACGCCCACCGGCCACCGCACTTGCAGCTAGCTAGCACACACAGCAGTCCGAGCACGCCCGGATGAGCTCCCCGCGCCAGCAGCTACCGCCCGCGCCGTGGCCGTGCCTGCAGCAGCACCGGCGCTGTGGCCGTGCCCCATGTTGACCGCGCCCGGGCTGCCTTGTCACCGCCTGCACATCGTACTCGCCGCCACCTCGTCACGCCTGCTCGGTCGCCGCCGCCGCTCCGTCCCGCCCCAGCCCCGGCCGCGGCGAGCCCTGTTGCGCCCGCGCGCGCCCCAGCCCAGGCCGCGGCGAGCCGGCCGCGCCCGTGGCAGCCCGCCCCGCCCAGGCCGCGGCAGCCCGCCCCGCCCGGCCCGGCCGCGGCGCGCCCACGCGCGCTGCGCCCCGCCCAGGCCGTGCCTCGCCTCGCCCCGCCCGCCTCGCCGCCGTCCACGGCTCGCCTCGCCCCGCTCGCTGCATCGCCAGAGATGTCGGTGCTCGTCCATGGGCAGAGAGAAAAAGGAGAGAGAGAGAGGTGAGGATGACACATGGGCCCAGCCGGACATGCAGCGGACGAGGACGCCATAAAGTTGTCCGTTTCGTGTCCGCTTTCACCCCAAAGCCAGACCAAGTTTGGGCCGCGAATGAGGTCGAACGGACAGAAAACGGACAGAAAAATTAGATGGGGTCTGCGGGTGGGTGCCATCTTTTGTCCGTTTTACCCCAAACGGACATACCCGGACAGGATAGGGTCGTGCGGTGGAGTTGGCCTTATGTCCAGATGAATACGATGGACAAGTTGGCTCGGTGGGCTCGGCCCGTGCGGTGCATGGCTGACACAAGGACAGCATGCCAGGGGGACTTTTTTACCATGCGGGCTCGGCCCGTGCGGTGCATCCGCAGACACAAGGACAGTAGGTCAGGTAGGACAGCAGGTAAGGAAACGTAAAGCGTTTAGTCAGGTAGGTCATGTCCGCTGTATGTAGCCATGGCGATACCGGAGTGAGGACACCGGCGTTGGGCGAGCGGTGAGTGAAACTCTGCGCGTCTTTTGTTCCTGCCGGTTGCGAGCGCCGGTCCATGCTTTCTCCTTTCTCCAACTTCTCCCATCCTTAATTTTGCAGATCAGGAGCCGTGGCGTCCGTTATGGAAGGGGGCGGCGGGATAGCATACACGGGGGCGACGGCATCTGCCAGAGGCATGAAGTTCCGGGCGTAGGTAGGACGCCGGAGAGGCGGCCATCTGGGCAGGAGGAGCTCGCCCCATCGCCCGACGTTGAGCTGTCGGGTGTGTCCTGCAGGACATTCAGCTCCGGAGACGGCGCTGGTCGGCGGTAGACGGCGGGGCTGGCGTACATTCGTACGCCGCAGTCGGGCCGTGTACCATCAACGCCTACAGCGTGCCATGCGCCATGGAGGCCTGCATCGCGGCGCACACAGTCGGCGCCTGCAGCGCGCTTCAGAGTGTGCGCCCCGGTCCTCTGGCGCGGGCGAACACAAGTTACACAACTATCCTCGTTAGTACAGTACTCCAGCATGAGCATGAATAAGCAGATCATCATGGTGTTGCTAGCTACGATGCGTATGTCGTCCATGGAGCGGCCCATCCCAAGCATGACGTTGCTCCCACCTCCGGCCGACTTGATCAGAAGGTTGTGCGTGTTCTGTTTGAATGAGATGCTTGTGCGTGTTTGAATGAGGCCGTTGCAAGCGATCGGTACTGTCCTTCGGTTGCATGCTCTTTAAATACATCCAGGTTGAAAAGTCTTTACATTATACAGTGCTCCAAGCGACGGTAGTACTATTTTGTCCTGCACGCATGCGCACGTACACTGCTCTGCAGCGGCGTGTCAGCCTGCCTGTCAGTGCGCGGTACTTCAAATACATTAATACGCAGCATTTGGCTCACCAGCGGAGCTCTATACTCCAAGTAGCATATTTGGTTGCTGCGAATCGCGAGGCTGTGCGTGCCGTAGATGCGCTGCGTGCAGATGCCACTGCGTGCAGCGATGCACTTCCCGTGTCTTGGGAGGGCAACTGCTTCATCCGACCAAAAATGAGTGCATGGGAGGGCATCTCCCCAGCTAAACCCCACCTCAACCGAAATTTTGTGAGGGAAATGATTAAATGGGCCAAGAAAAAAGATATGTGGGAAGACACGATTCGCCGAAACTTCCGCCAGCGCCCCCAAAAGCCCCACAAGGCGCTGGGTTTTGCCTGGGTTTGCCGGCGCTATTTTGACGTCCCAAGGGGGCGCTGGGGGCATGCCTGGCCGTTTTTGGGCAAAAAACGTCGCCGATCATAAAACCGGGCCTAAAATGATGTCTTGGGGGGTGTTAACAACCCAGTGATATATCTCTCGATCTATTGCAATATCTCATGAATCTGGTGGCAATTAGGATTACAATCACTGGGTACACGAACTGGGGAGGAAGGGGAAGGGAAAGAGAGCCGCCGTCGGGTTTGCCGTGATCCACCGGATACCTAGCGCTTGCGTGCGAGTCGGCGTTAAGTAGCTGGGGGAACTGGTTCACACCCACTCTGGCCCGCTGATCCTGCTGTTGGACCGCTTCTGTCTGATGGAAGTGAGGCCGGGTCTCGGTCCGTTGTCGAGTCTGGGCTGTCTGTGGCCTTGACACCCCCTCCTTCTTGCGATGAGGCTTGCCCCCAAGCCTCTGCAGCCGGAAAACGAGCTTGGAGTTCTTGTTTGTCTTCCCAAGTGTCGCTGAGTGATGCAGGATCAGACCACCTGACGATGATCTGCTCGGCCATGGTACCTCACTTGTGGCCTTGTTGTGAAGCCAAAATCTGTACCGAACTGCAGGTGCATCGGTGTGGTAGGGAGCTGTTGTTGAGCAGGCGTACGGAAGAAGAGCCTTCTGAGCAGTGACACATGGAAGATTGGGTGTACCGAGGCGTTGCTGGTAGCTCCGGTTTGTAGGCAACTCACTAGTAGAAAAAGGACCTAATGTGAGACAAATTAGTCCCGTTTGATTTTGGCCAGTACTAATGGTACCATTAGTGCCGGTTCGAACAACTATGCATTAATGCGGTTTGTTTTGAACCTTTAGTACCGGTTCGTGCCACGAACCGGTACTAAAAGGGTGATGGCAGGTGGCGTCGGGCGGGGCCTTGATCACCTTTAGTACCGGTTCGTGGCACAAACCGGTACTAAAGGAAACTAACTTTAGTACCGGTTCGTGCCACGAAACCAGTACTAAAGGGGTTTGACCTATAGTCCCGATTGGAGACACAAACCGGGACTATAGGGCAATCTTCAAACTATACCCACCTTTATCGTCATTTCAGTTTTGAAAAATACAAAAGAAAATGATAATAAATTTCAAAAAATAAAATTCTTCGAGATGTAGTTATATTACTACATCTACTAGTTAGGAAAATTAAAAAACTTAAATTTGGACATGTTTTGCAAAAACTGTAGGGTAATGTAAAACAGCTATAACTTTTGCATACGATGTCGGAAAAAACGTATAATATATCAAAAAATTCAGCACGAAAATCCGCATCCGATTTTGACCGCCTATGGCCTGTTTGCAATTTTTTAGAATCCTCAAATTCCAAAAGGAAAAAAAGATATGCTCAAATTTTAGTTTTTTTTTTAATTTTGGTTAAATCTGGTCAAACTATGGTCAAACTACTTATTCAAGAATTATTAATGTTGCTACATAATTATTCAAGAATATTAGTGTTACTAAATAATTATTTCAATTTTTTGAATTTTGGTCAAATCTGGTCAAACTATCGTCAAACTGTGGTCAAACTTATTCAAGAAATATTAGTGTTACTAACTATTTTTTAGAATAATAGTTCCAAACTCAAACAGTAAAACGTGTGACCTAATGCTCAAGCTAAACTTCTGAGGGTTAATAGGATTGACAGCTTACATTTGTCAGGAAAACAATAAGTGCAGACTTGGAAACGAGGGGGAATAGAACCCGGAAGTTAAGCGTACTCAGGCTGGAGTAGTGAGAGGATGGGTGACCGGCCGGGAAGTTAGATGATTTGGAATGATGAGGGGTGATTAGAGATTAGAGCTTAAAGAAAGCAGTGATGAGTGGTGATTAGAGATTAAATTGTATAATAATTCAGAACTCCAGCGCTTAGGGCAAGAATGTGTGAAGCAGTGCAGAAATGTTTCAAGGCATTGATTCACACGCTCCGATTGTCCATCGGTTTGTGGGTGGTTGGAAGTGCTCATGCGGAGATCAGTACCAACATGACGGAAAAGCTCTCGCCAAAAATGGCTAGTGAAGACGGGATCACAGCCAGAAATGATCGATTGAGGGAAACCATGGATGGGATAGATGCGTTGCATGTACAACAGAGCAACACGAGAAGTGATGTAAGGATGGGCAAGCGGCAGTAAGTGCGCGAATTAGGTCATCTTATCGACCAAGACCCAGATGCAGTTGTACTGACCTGATTGTGGAAGGCCATCAATGAAGTCCATTGTGATCATATCCCATGACGCGTCAGGAATTGGGAGTGGCTGGAGAAGCCCTGGCGAAGCCACCCGCTCTGACTTGGCCTGCTAACAAATTTGGCAGCTTTGAACATATTGAAGAATATGCGTTTTCATTTTTGGCCACGCGAACAGACGCCGAATTCGCTTGTAGGTGACCGGAAATCCAGAGTGTCCCCCCATTGGGCTGTCGTGGAAGGCAGAGATGATCTGCTGCAGAACGCAGTGCTACCCCAAGCCAAATGCGATTTCTGAAACACAGGATCCCTTGAGACAAGCTGAAACGCCCTTCAGGATCTGGCCGGACTAACAATAGTCCCAGGAGGCACTGCGCTTGAGGGTTGGAATTGTAACCTGCCATGATGAAGAGGAGGAGATCGCAGCCTCCGTCCCCCCCGGCCACTGGGAGGGGGCGAGTTCTGCGGCGGGCTGCCTCCGGCAAGCCGGTTCGCCCTGGCTGGGCTGCGCAGCTGCGGCTGGCTCAGGGAGCGGCGACGCGCCAGACGAGGGCCGCGGTGACGAAGAATGCGGCGGAGGCCGAGGCAGCGAGGAGGAAGACACCTGTTTCCTCGTCGTCCAGGCGTGCCCAGACGCCACCGCCCTCCCCGCCGCCGGCAGATGTTGGCGCGGGGATTGCCTTCGACTTCGGGCCCCTCAGCCTGGCGAGGAAAAGGAAAGCACCAGAAGAGGAGGAGGAGGAGGAGGCAGGAAATGACAAGTAAGCCTCTGCTTTCCTCCCTCATTCCTCGCACTTCCCCCGACGGTGTTACTCACTTGCCTCCATTTTGCAGGGATGTGGAGACGCTAGCCCAGAGGATGAAGAGGGGCCGGACTTCGGCGAGTGGCAAGCCCCCGGTAGGCACCTCCGGCACGCCACTAGAGGTGTCGAGCAGCCCGGACAGCAAACCCCGGCCCAGCCCCCAGCGTGAGTCCATCACCCGCCCTCCATCAGCGTGCGTTATGCGTGATGCTTCAGTGCTAACCATGCCGTGGATGCAGGTGGCGAGCAGCACCAAGGGGAGCCACAAAGGGCTTCTCCTATCGTGCCTCCTCCGTCAACCACACCGCCCGAGGGGCGTCCCCAGCAAGGGCACCAAGCCCCGAGGCCATGCACACGGAGGAGGAGGAGGAGAACGCAGGCGCTGGTGGCTTTCCTTCGGCGCCGGATCTTGGCGGAGAAAGGGCTTCCGCCTCTCGGCCTGGAAGGGGTACGCTACTCGCTTTTTTCTTCCGTTTGCATTTTTCTTTTCCACTTTTCCTCGCCGGCTTTGGATCTTGGCTCCACCCCGTCTCTTTTTTGGTCTCCAGGCCCCTCTTCGGAGGACGTCGACACCACCATCAAGGACGTCGCTGCAGAGGCCACGGTGGAGGCGGAGAAGATTGCTGCCGAGGAGAGCGCCAGGGGCGCCGCCGAGGACGCCGCCAAGGGCACACTGAAGGCCCCGACAAGGAGCATGCCGAGGAGCCCGGCAAGGGGCCCGCCGAGGGGATCGGCAAGGCCACTGCCGAGGAGGCGGTGGTCGACGACCAGCCCTCCTCCTCCGCCGCCTCTGGCTCCGGCAAGTACCTGAAGGTGGGCTGGAACCTCTTCGTCCACCTTCCAGGCGCGTCAAGCTCCAGGGCCCCCATCGAGGGGGAGTTGCTCGATGGCGAGGTGCTCGTTGCCGCCGGTCTTGACGTTGTTGACGAGCCGAGCGTCGACGGCGATGGCTCCCAGGAGGAGCGGCTGCTCCGGGCCATGGGTGCCAACTTCCGGAAACTCCAGGCTCTCCACTGCGCTCGCCTGGACAAGGCCAAGTCCAAGACAGCGGTGGTGGAGAAAGTGGAGGCAGACTTTGAGGGGCGCGTCGCCGATGCACAAGATTGGTGGCGCCAGGCTCAGGACGAGCTGAAGGCCGCTCAGAGCAAGCTGGCCAGGCGCGACATGGAGCTCACCATGAGGCTGGCCGACATCGAGAAGGCCCAGGAAACGGCGAAGAGGCTGGCCGACGAGGCCGCAGCCGTCCGGTCCCAGCACGAGGCCGCCCTGAAGACCCAGGAGGAGGACCTTGCCACGTGCGAGGAGAAGCTTGCCGCCAAGCTCCGCGGCAAGGATGAAGAAGTGGACAAGCTTGTCTGCAGCGGACCCAAGAGGCACTCAACGCCAGCTCGGGCCCATGCCGGCAAGGTGAAGGAGCTGGAGGATCATGCTCAAGCTGTCCCGGAGAAGGACACGATTAATGGCGCCCTAACGGTGGCGCAGGGCGAGATCATCGGCAAGTCTGGAGAGCTCTCTGAAGCCAGCGCCTCCATCAAAGATCTCAAGCTGAAGCTGGGAGAGCTCGAGGAGATGCTGTCGGGGGCCTTGACCCGGGAGGGACTCCTGACAAGGGAGCTGGAGACGGAGAAGCAACTGCTGAGGAACGAGACCGCCAACCTCAAGGATCACAAGGCGGACGAGAAACGCTGGCTCGAGCGCCTTGCCGCCGTCGCAAACTCGGCCGCCGACCAGCTGGCCATCATGGGGATGCCGGGCATGGAGTACGCCCTGGAAGTGAACCTGAGCCCCAACGCCAGCCTGACCATATATTTTGAGAGGGTCGTTGGTTCCTTGAAGCGGCTCCACTCCTACCGGGCGGCCTCCCTTGCTGAAGAGTCCTGGATTCTTTGCCAGACGTCCATAAAAAAAGGGATACTTATGTGATACCCGTGTCTAAGCCGTATCTGACATATCTGAGTATCGGCGACGTCCCGTATGGCGATCAGCGATTTCTCACGTATCGGTGCTTCATAGGACCTGCATACACTAAGTCTCTCCCTCAACTGTTCTATTTGCAGCAATCGCCAAACTTTCCTGACCAACTTTCAGTGCAGAAACAAGTGTGCCCCATCCCCATCGGCGTCGGAGCATCACCGAACATGCTGCTGCTTGGCCCTGATCGTCCATCCAGTTGTAGCTGCATGACCTGCTGCGTCATCGCGCCAGCATGGACTGCAGTGGAGACAGTCGAAGGAGGGGCACCAGGGCCGTCTCCAGGAATTTGGGGGCCCGGTGCGAAATAAAAAAGGTTTGTCCTATGGCTATGGCTGACTAATTCTCATGTCATCCAAGATGATCTCACTTTATGATTCACGCTTGGTTGCAGTGCTGAGCAACCACTCATGTGAATCAAATCGCACGGGAGTACTTAAGGTGCACATTTGTGTGATACAGACGAATATAAAATAGGGCCCCAAATTTATAAAAATCATACTTCCTTTATTTTGCTTTATTAGGTGCATTAACTTTTGATGGAGTTTCAAAATAGTAAGTGTATATTTTTGTTGGGTAAAATAGTAAGTGTATTTGGTTTATTCTTTGATTCTCTAATTTGCTAGTGGGTTGTTTCCATTAGATGAGGTCTACAGTAAAAAAAGTCCCCACGGATGGGGGAGATCTCCTTTCCTCCCTGATGATTTCCTTTCCTTCCTAATCTTCATGCATGCAATTATACATGCCAGCCAACAGATCTGGAAAAACTGTTGCCTTGAGATGAAAAAGGAATCCCATGCATGCACGGGAGATAATCAAGCAGACTGCGGGATCGTGCGCAGAGAAGGAAATAAATTGCGGGCCATGCATGCGGGACGTGCCATATAATTAGCGTTATTTTTTTTTGAGAATTAATTAGCGTTAGATTACTGCGATCTGGGGCCCCTAGATTTTTGGGGCCCTGTGCGGTCGCCCACCTTGGCCACCCTTGTCGACGGCCCTGAGGGGCACAACATGCAGCAGCGGCGGACCCGGCGGGGAACTCGAGGGGAGAGGCGAGCGCGTCGGTGATGGCCTGGTCGATCTCCTGCTCGTTGTTGTTGTCGGCGTGGGGTGGTGGAGGAGGGACACGTTCTGCTGCGGCGAAGAAGGCGGAGGCGGGTCTGTAGAGAGATGTTTTGCCAATACAATAATGAATGTATTGATGGGGTGCTCGTGCATGCATATATAATACAAGGAAGGCCTCTCGATGATGATATAGACCTAGGGTAGGGTTGTAGGCCTGACCTGTATACCCTACCCAAGGTCACTATCCTAGAAGTAAAGAAGCTCAAGAGGCAATCTGGGATAAGGCGTCGAGTGCAATCCACTCGACCAGTCATATCACTGGTACCCCTCCTTCCGAGACCACTCGACCATACAAGAAACCACTCGACCTATGAAGACCAGAGTCGCACAAAACAGCAACGGTCAAGCATTCACTCCGCAGTCTTCAAAGGCATTAATAACACTTTACATCTAGCGTTACCGATGCGCGCCTTCTTTATGTACATTGAACTCTACATGAACGGGATGGCTTGGGTCTGGCGCACTCTATATAAGCCACCCCTTCTGCGGGACAAGGGTTCGCACTTCGTAACACATACACACATATACTGAAATCCAGTCGACCGCCTCCGGGCACCGAGACGTAGGGCTTTTACCTCCTCCGAGAGGGGTCTGAACTCGTAAACACTTTCATACAACCTCGCTGTAGCTAGGACCTTGCCTCCTCTTTCGTACCCCCTACTCTTACTGTCAGTCTTAATACCACGACAGTTGGCGCCCACCATGGGGCAAAGCGTCTTAGCGACTTCCGGCGAGGTTGCATCTTCTTGAGTCTTCATCAACATGGTTTCTGGCGGCAGTTTGATCATGGGCCACGAGTTCCGACTCGGGGCGCTCACTTTCTTCGGCGACGACTCGGCCTGGCACCAGGAGGCCCCCTTGACGTCGAGGCACTATCGATCCGAGGTTCGTCGCACTTCCGCGCGAGTGCCCGTGGTGTCCTCCTCCGGCAGCCGCCGACTCCGTACCAGTCGGCACCAGTGTCGACCTCTCACTTTGTTGGACGCCACCGCAAGCGGTCGGGCCGTTCACGGCTCCAGCGGTGGGTGAAGCACGCGCTGGCTCGATAGACGTTCACCCCCAGGTCGCGGAGATCGAGCCCGACGTATATCGCTGCAGTCCAGTCGACCCATCGACTGACTTCGCAGACACACTTTCCGAGAGCGGGAGTTGTGACCCCGCGGCAGAAGTCCTCATGGTCGACTCTCATTGCGGCCCGCCCAGTTTTCGCCGCAGCGGCGAGAACAGGGACGGCGACGGTACGTCGCTCGGCCATGAAGAGTACCAGCCCCAACCTCTCAGCTCGCAGCAGAGGGAGGAGCTGCGTCGCCGCAATGAGGAGGCTCTCCATACCCCAATCGTAGGGGAAACCGCTGAAGCTCAGGCTTTGGAGGACGTGCGCCCGGCCACGCTGGCCGAGCGCACTCATTTGGAGAATCTCCAACATTCTCCAGACGAGCGTACCCGTCGATTGTTCCCCGGATCCAGTCGGCATACACGACAATTCTTTCCACCGGAAACTCTGGTATTCCGCACGCCGATTCAGAATCTCGGAGCTGCTGCACGTATTGCGGAGTCCATCCAGCTGTCTCGTTTGGAGGCGGGAAGGGGCTTGGAAGAGATCAGAGCGCTGCTCCGTGTGGCAGGATATCAGAACTCCGCCGTGTCCCAATCGCGGAATAGAATTCACAGTCGATTGGTAAGGACAGATACCGTTCAGTCGGCACACAGTCCTAGGTCACCGTTGAGGCAAAGAGATTGTGAGCATCGTCAAGATCGGCATTTGGGAAGAGTTCATGGAGATTATGATCGTGAGTTCACCTGCGACAACTACCATCGAGTGCCTGCGCCCCTTCCAAGTGACGAGTCGTACGTGCCCCGGCGGTATGACGACAGGTGTCCATACGGTAATGACTGCAGAGTTCCAGTCGACCCAAGAGAACCTAGGTCCGATGCAAGGTCAGTCCTTGTTCAGGGCTTGGTCGACCGGACCAGAGCATACAGAGAAGGGCTAGACAAAGACAGGCCCGACGGGAGCAGGGTACACGTATCTGGCCCGGTGTGCTTCGGAAGAGCCATCAGAGGCCTCCAAGAGGTGCATCTCAGTGTTGGTAATCAAGCAGATGAAATAACCAAGTTCTTGGTAGATGATTTGAAGGACACCCCCAAGTACTTGGATGAAAAGTACGCCAGCAAGTGGCCAAAGATAATCACCGAGTGAAGAGATTGGAATATGTCATATTGTCTTTCAGTTGACATACAAATCATCTGGTATTGTATAATTACAAGTGGAGACTATTGCATCAAATCCGCGTCACCTTCTTGAGGGCTAAATCAGACTGCATCTATTATTGATTGTTGTAATGTGTATGTATGTGGTACTGCTAAATCTGTCACTTATTCTTGTCTGAGACCACACTGTAGCCAACTAGGGCATGTTTTGTGTTTGGGAAAAGCCCATTTTTAGTCCAGCATACAACTTTGGATATTGACAACTAAATCATTCTATGTTATCATAGAAAGTATCAAACACATTTATGTTTGATATTACCATTGGAAGTTTAAAATTTTTTGGCTGTGTATACATCCAAAATGTAAGTTTCAGACAGCTCAGTGGAAATGGTTGTTGAACTGAAGAACAAACTGGGGGAAGGGGGAGAGAACAGGGTACCTTGTCTCGGCTGACGGAGCGGAAGAATGGTGCAAAGTGTCAATATGATCTGCTGCCAAGAAACAGAGAATAGTAAGTGTGTTGGAAAAAGATGATTTGGGGTATGCTTTCATATGATAAATAAAATGAGAGATTTCAGGTATAAATCGATGTGCATTACATCAATTACATATGTGGATAAGAAATAGAAACCTTGAACACAGCTTCATATATCACACCAGTATAGTATATAGTATACTAGTAATCAAGGGAGGCCTCTGGCAAGGCTTAAATCAAAACTTATCGTTTCAATCGCATCTGCCCTTTCCTGGAGCTCTGAATAATATCTCCAGCTACTGCATTCAAGGGGAGCGTTGAGCTCGCCCAGTCATTCGCCTCCTCCGTCTCCAGCAGCAAGATTGGAGGACCTCCTGAGGTCGGCGGCGACGTGGCCTCGTCCTTGGCGGGCGTGGTGAGAGCGTCGGGCGAGGAGCAGCGCGCGATCTCGCAGGAGAACGCGGCAATAGCGGGCGCGGGAGAGCGGGGCCGTGCAGCAGCCGATGGCGGCCTCGTCGCGGCTGTGTGCGGCGGCGGCGGCGGCGGCGGCAGCGGCGGGAGAAGTCTCCACGGGAGTTTCGATGGGGGACAGGCGCCTACAAGTGCGTGGCACTGCGCGAGGCCCAGCAGCACCGCATCTTCTTCTTCTTTTTAATTATTATTTTGCTTTTAATATATATACATATTTAAATTTTTCGGGAACTAATATCACGTGTTTCAAAAGTAAAAATATCCATGTGTTTCAAGAGGTATTCATGAATATAAAGATGTTCATTTCTATTTGAAAAATTGTTTTTGTATAACAAAAAGTTATCAAACCAAAAGATAAAGTACTCTTGTATTTCTTTAAAAAATCTCGTATGAGCAAAAATGTCCGTGAATATAAAAACATATATTTTTTATTTACAAAAGTTCACGTTTTTTCAAAACATATAACATTGTTTGTAAAAGTGTTCATCAATATTTTAAAAAATGGTGCTCACCATTTATCTTAAAAATGTTCATGTTGTATTTCAAAATTGTTCATCTTGCCTAAAAAATCCATTGTGTACTTATAAAATGGTCATCATGTATAGACAAATCCTCATTTGTAATAAGTTGATTTTCATCTGATAAAATTAAATGTTAAACATGAATTAAAACATTATCATTTCATAATTACAAAACGCCCATCTTGTATTTGGAAAATAAACTTCATGTATTTTAAAAATTCATCATGTATTCTAAAAATATTCATAGTGTATTTGTAAAATGTCCAACGTGTATTAATATGTTCATCATATATTTTGAAACATCATGTATTAAAAAGTGTGTATTTCTCAAAAAGATTTATATTTTATAATAAATAAGAAGGTAAAATGTTCAAGTAATTTTTATAAGAAAAAAACATGCTATTTAAAATTTAGGGAAAAATTTTCATGATGAAATAAGTGTTCATGCACGTAAAACTATTAGTCGAATGCCCGTGCGTTGCCAGGAGATAACAAACTTACACAAAGAATTATTTGTCGAAGCATCACTATAATTTGCGTCATGTATGTCACATGCGGCTTATGAGTGTCTTCAAACAAATATTATCTTGTACAAACACAACATTTTGGCTCTTGGGCACTCTTTGTGCATACTACAAAAAATTCTTCCAGAAAATTTACCATCTCGAAAGGTAATACTGAGATTTGCATGGAGGGCTCGTGCCGTCGCACGAAAAGACCCTACACAGCAGACATCTTGGCGAGCGCGGCCGGCGCCTCCGCAATCAAGAATGGAGGACCCGGTTAGGAGCCTCCTGAGGTCGGCGGCGACATGGCCCTCGTCCTTGGCGGTCGTGGCGAGAGCGTCGGGCGAGGCGCAACGCACGATCTCGTAGGAGAGCGTGGCAATGGCGGGTGCGGGCGAGCGGGGCTGCGCAGCTGCTGATGGCGGCCTCGTCTCAGGTGAGTGCGGCGGCAGCTGTGAGTCGCCATGGGAGTTCCGATGGGAGCCATTCGCTTACAATGCGTGGCACTGCACTAGGCCCAGAAGCGCCTAATCCTCTCTTTTTCTTACATTTTTGTTTCGTGTATATATAAATATTTGAGTAAACTTACAAAAATATCACCTGTTTTAAAATAAAATATTTGTCTATTTCAAAAAGTATTCACGTATATCAAAATGTTCCTGACTATTTGAAAATTTGTTTTTGTATAACAAAAACGTTATCATACTTAAGAGATATATTCTTATACTTAAAAAACAATGTTCTAGTATGGCCAAAAAAATTCCGTGAATATAAAAAATCTATGTGTAATTTAAAACAGTTCTCCGTGATTTTCAAAGTATGTAACATTGTTTGTAAATGTATATCATTTATTTTAAAAAATCAATGTGTACCTGAAAAAAATCTCAATGCATCTTTAAAATGGTCATCGTGTGCTTAAAAAGTATCATCAAGTAATTCATAAATATTAATCATGTATTTTATAAATATTCATGGTGTATTATAAAATGCTCATCGTGTATATGAAAAGGTTTGACTATGTATTATAAAACGTTCAGCTTTTATTTAAAAATGTTCATGGTGTATTTACAAATTGTTCATTGTGCATGAAAAAATGTCCATTATCCGTGATAAACTCTTTATGGTGTATTTATGAAAAACATTACGATGTATTGACAAATGTTCATGTGAAAACAAATATCAACCTTATAATATTATATGTTCTACATGAATTAAAAAATAATATGTCACTAAAAGAATGTTCATCTTATATTTATTTAAAATATTGGGTTTTTAAAGTTCATCATGTATTTAAAAATACTCATAGTGTATTTGTAAGATGTCCAACGAGTATTAATATGTTCATCATATATTTTGAGACATCATGTATTAAAAATAATGTATTTTTCAAAACTTTTTATATTTTATAAGAAAGAAGGAGGTAAAATGTTCAAGTACTTTTATAATAAAAAAATCATATTATTTGAAATTTAGGTTAAAAATGTTCATTATGAAATAAAGTGTTCATGTACTTTTTTTGTGGGTTAATGTTCATGTACTTAAAAACTATAGCTTAAAAATATTTGCTATCTAAATAATTGTTCATATAACTTTTTGAAACATATTTTACCTCCAGGGAATAAAGAAAAAAAGGTAAAATATTTTAAAAATGTTTTAGCTCCTGGGAGAAACATATATTTTACCTCCCGCATCACATCGTGGAGGGTCGCACCGGCAAGCTCTATGAAGCCATGCCCTCCTATGAGCGAGTGTGTGGTGACCGGCTGATTGTCGCTGGACCTCCAAGAAATGCTACTGGTGGCACAGTGGTTGAGCTTCATGCATGGATCCCGGATGGGTATCAAACCAAAAAGATATATTCTTCTATTTTAAAAACAATGTTCTCTTATGCCCAAAAAAATGTCCGAGAATATAAAAAATGTATGTTTTATTTAAAAAACCTCTCGTTGATTTTTCAAAATAATGACATTGTTTGTAAAAATGTTCATCATATGTTTTAAAAGTCAATGTGTATGCGAAAAAATTGCAATGTGCCTTTTAAATATATCATCATGTGCTTAAAAAGGTTAGTCATGTAATTCATATGCTAATCATGTATTTTCAAAATATTCAAGGTGTATTGTATAAAGGTCATCCGCTATTTATAAAATATTGATTGTGTATTAAAAGGTGCTCACCATTTATGTTCAAAATGTTCATGTTGTATTTAAAACTACTCCTCCGTCCCAAAATATAAGAACGTTTTGACACTAGCATAGTGTCAAAAACGTTCTTATCGGAGGGAGTATTTATCTTGCATGAAAAAATTCATTGTGTATTTATAAAAATTTCATATTGTATTTAAAAATGTTCATCTGGCATGAAAAACAATTCATTGTGTATTTATAAAAATGTTCATATTGTATCTAAAATTGTTCATCTTGCATGAAAAACAGTTCATTGTGTATTTATAAAATGTCCATCGTGTATTGACAAATCCTCATCTGTAATAAATTAATATTCATCTTGTAAGATTAAATGTTTAACATGAATTAAAAAATATCAACTGTAATGAAAACGTACATCTTGTATTTTAAAAATAAAATTCATGTATCTTAAAATCCATCATGTATTCTAAAAATAATCATAGTGTATTTGTAAAATGTCCAACGTGTATTAATATGTTCATCATATATTTTGAAACATCATGTATTTAGAAATTGTATTACAATTTTCTTTTAATATTTTATCAAAAATAAAATGTTCAAGTACTTTTATAATAAAAAATCACACTATTTGAAATTTAGAAAAAGATGTTCACGGTGAAATAAATGTGCATGTACTTTTTTGCGGGGTAATGTTCATGTACTTAAAAACTATACTTCAAAACTGTTTGCATATCTAAATAATTGTTCATATAACTCTTTAAAAACATATTTTAAACCTCTGGGAATAAAGAAATAAAGGTTAAAAAATTATAAAACCAGAGGACAAAGTAAAAAACAGCAGAAAATGAGAAAACCAAGAAAGTAATATCTAACATATAAACCGTCCTAGGCAACCCGCCATTCCAGCGCCATCTCCATTTCAGATTCATCCGGTTCACACAATGTGCATTGCTGTCGCCTGACAATGTACCTTCTGTCGCCCTGTCTAAAATCTGAACACTCGTTTTCCTGTACGCTGGTTGCTCGCGCTACATCGGCTAACGGCTGGGCTAGCCTTGCGCGGGGGCCCGCCTTGCAGTGACGCCGTGTCTGTGTGCCTGTGTCTGGCTGGAAAAAGGCCCAGCGCTCGTGGGTTGGGATGGACCGCAGCAGCTACCGAGAGTCGAGCGTGCGAGAAAATATCTCCTCTCTCTCTCTCCCTCCTTCCTCTCATTCGGCTCCTCTTCTCCATGCCGCCGCCGCCTTCTCCTCTTCCCCGTCCCTCACGGCCGCCTCGCCCCCTCCGTCTTCAGCACCTCCTCCTCCCCTTCCTCTCCTCCTATCCTGCCTCCGGATCCAGACCACGTGATGTGGCGAGGAGCGGCAGGGCCGTTGCAGCTGCCGCCGGGAGCGGCCGCCTCCTCTCCTCTTCACTTACAGCGGCTGGCGCGGTGTAGGGAGCGCCAACCGCCGCCAAGCACGGCCAATGGCGGCGGGCAGGACGTTTTAGACGCATGAGTAAGGTAAGAGGCCTGTGGCGTTCTCCTCCAACCTCAAGATCCCATCTTGCTTGTGCGCCTCCTCCCGCATCGATATTCTCACCCCTCACGCCCTCATGACCCTGCCAGGAGTGGCTGAGCAAGAACGACGACGTTGCACGGGATCGAACCAGAGGGATGGCCCGATGTGATCCACCCTGTCCAGAAGGTAATTTCTGCGTGTGATTTGGTAAGGATCTGGGTGCTCTTCCACCAGATCGTTTTTGTGCCTCCATTGCTTGCATTATCTACTCATTTGTTCATGCTTGCATCTTCTTTTTTTGTTTCGTTTATAGGATCACCGGTGCTAATTTGCTCCTTCGTCTTCTGTTGTGCGTTTGCTCACTGTGTTTGTTCCTAGGTGAGCCTCTCTCTTTTTCCCATGCTCTTGACCTGCTCGATAAAATGCTTGTGTGGCTGCAAACTATTTTCTGCCTTGGGTTAGATTCCTTTTGGTTTCTTGACAAACATGTGAACTTCTCCTGAGTGAAAAAATGAAGGTGAAGAGGAGAGGAGGAATTGCTTCATATGTTTAGGCAGCACAAGATTTCTAAAGTTAGTTTACAACTTGTTAGCCAATTTTGGTTGTCTTGCAAAGTAAAAAAAATCAAGTAAATTGTTTGCTTATTCGGTAAGTAAATTGGTGTTCTGTTCGTCGGGTCCAAGTCGGGATGATGTCATGTGTCAAAAAACGTCTTATATTATGGGATAGAGGGAGTAGTAAATAAGAAAATGCCAATGCAATTTCTGCATGGTTGTCTCTTCCTTACGTGATTTCAAGTCGTTAGCTTAATTTAGCAAGTCAAGTCTTCCATTGCTTTAAGTCTTAAACTTGCCAAGTCTTCAGCTCGTTATATGCTACAGAGTATATGATATGTCTAAAGTATTTGCCAGTGGAATCGGTGCATACCGCAATCCACAAAGTATTTGCCAGTGGAGTCGGTGTATTACCGCAATCCACCGAATGTAGCCAACAATGACGCTTACATGTTTAGGTATACTTTTTAACATAGAATTGCATGAATACTTTAAGTGTTCAAAGATATACATCAACTCCACAAGTCAATTCTTAACTACCGATGCGTAGCAACCAACATGTGACCAAAATAGACAGCGCTCTATATCTCGTCTTGTTAATCGTAACTTATCTTTGAATTCTACTATCAATAATATCATTAGTAGACGAAAAAATATTAAAATCAAGGGCTCCATCTTTGTTCTTCTTTCCAGTCTTTGCCTTGCTTCTGCAACCAGAAACTGAGCCCGTCAAAGAAATGATATGCACTCCGAGAACATATCTTCTACTCCCTCCGTTCCCAAATATTTGTCTTTCTAGCCATCTCAAATGGACTACAACATACGGATGTATGTAGACATGTTTTAAATTGTAAATTCACTCATTTTGCTCCGTATGTAGTCATTTGTTGAAATCTCTAGAAAGACAACTATTTAGGAACGGAGGGAGTAGCTAGAATGTGATATTCCATACACACACGAAAAATATATATACATCATTTCTAATTTTGTTCTTCCCAAAACACCTTAAATAAAGGCAATATATTCTTCTTGAAAAGCAATCAGTGGACCCACAACTGACGCACAGCCACAAAGGGCCCAAAAGGAGACGTATGACAGATGATGCAACTGGATTATTTTGCTATGTTCTTATTTCTGAAGAAATAGCTGGAACTCTGCCATACAAATATTTATTATATGTAGCTAATTGCCAACCAGAAGCTACAAATATTAGTACTAGTACAGGGCATATGGGTAATGCAGAAAACAAACTACCACTAGTGTTAAAGTAGTTATGTCTTACACACAGTTCATATAATCCTAAGGAGAAACAACAGTGAGCTAACTGAATGAACATTCAGGAGTCAGGACCAGCAGGCTGGGATGACAACAGCAGTGTGGAGATAATCAAGATTATTAGTAGGTGAACGTTCAGCTGTTGAGAACACCTTAATCACTTGCTGCATCATTGGACGGTGCGATGGATCCGGCTCTATGCACCGAACAACGACGGCAACCACTTGAAATATTTCACTTGCGATCTCAGCTTCAGGGAGTGGGAGACGGGTGTCCAGCAAGTTCCCAAGTAATGTACTTCTGTTGCTGTTGTCCATGGACGAAAGGAGATCGCCTGGATGATGTCCCATGAACAGCTCTAGAACGAGCACTCCGAAGCTATAAACATCACACTTCTCTGTCACTCTTGTTGTGTATGCAAGCTCTGAAACATTAACATTGGACAGTTGATTTTGATATTCATCTGTTATAAAGTAATGCAAAATACATAGCTTCCAACTATTGAAACTATGCTATAGATACATACACTAAGATAAATAGTAAGCTAATGTAGCTTCTGTAGATTTAAAATTATAGTCCATGCAGAGAGCGCGGCAAATCAATATGTAAATTATGTAGCAGTGTATGTGCAACTGCATGCTTACATTGTACAAATTAGACGTAGTGAGGTTTTTTAAAGTATGATTCGATTATTGATTTAACCAACATAGAGATATAATTTTACCTGGGGCAAGATATCCTTTTGTCCCCGCAAGACTTGTGCAGTTTGATGCATCCACGTCTAGTATTTTAGCCAGACCAAAATCCGAGATGCATGCTTTAAATTCCGAATCAAGCATAATATTGCTGCTTGTTATATCTCTGTGGACTATTGGCACAAAGCAATTATGATGCATGTAAGACAAAGCATGAGCAACATCCCGAACAATATTTAACCTCCTGGTCCAATCCAATTCAATTGCAGTTTCCTTGCCTTTCAAACATGCTGCTAAGCTTCCTCTATCCATGTACTCATACACAAGGAATCTTCCCTGGCTTGCAGAGCAGTAACCAAATAACTTCGCAATGTTGCGATGTCGAATATGCATTAACGCATGTATTTCACGATTAAATTGATCATCATCTTCCCCCACATGGATCCTCTTCACTGCAAATATTTCTCCTGTTCGTAACTGAGCTTTGTAGACAGATCCATTTCCTCCAGTTCCAATGCAATGAACATTGCTGAAATTGTCTGTAGCATCAACAATTTTCTTGTACACATCCTCCCCATCAAAGTTCCAGATGGCGAACATCTTGGTTTGTTGTACTTCATTTGCAGTTTCAGCCGTTGGTTTCTTCTTTTTGTATTGCCATGTTACTACTGTAGTGACAAACACAAAAGCTATAACAGCAGGTATGGTAGCTAGTAAAGCAGCATGAGACTTCTTTTCTTGTCCGCTACCTTGAGGAAGATCACAAGGGGGCAAACCTTTCACGACACCACACAATTTCTTATTATGCCAGAACCATTTGATTGGAGCTTCTTCAAAAACCCTAGTATGTGGCACCAACCCTTCCAATTGATTGTATGACACATCCATTGATAGGAGGCTGGTCATAGTCCTAAAAGATGGCGGAATGCTACCATTCAGTGCATTGTGAGAAAGATTCAACACTTCAAGCATACTAAGACCACCTATCACAACTGGAATAATGCCATAAATTGAATTGTCACTTAGATCCAACAAATCTTGTAGATTTACCAACGTCCCTAGTTCAATGGGAATTGTACCATTGAGGCGATTATTGCTCAACTTTAGAAAGTGAAGCTTCAAACAATGCTTGATTGATCCTGGTATCTGTCCAGTTAGGTTATTTGATGATAAATCTAGATACTCCAAATTGTTCAATGATCCAATTTCTTGTGGCATATTTCCATGGAGAAAGTTACCAGAAAGGCTCAAATTGAACAATGTTGTTACATTGCCGATTTCTGGTGGAATGGGCCCTTCAAGCTTGTTTAATGAAACATCAAGTATTCCCAACCGAGATAATTGCCCTATGCTTGATGGTATTACTCCAGTTATGCTGTTGTTTGAGACACGTAGCATGGTAAGCTTGTAGCACTCACCCCAATGATGAGATAATGTGCCAAATAGTTTATTTGAACTGATGTCAATGTATACAAGATTTGGATGAGCTCCCATCTTTGTGATGTCTCCTTCGAGGTTATTTCGTTCAAGTCGAACCCTGACTAGGCTGGTACAACTTAGCAAGCTTAATGGCAAGGGTCCAACCAAGTTGTTGTCAGTAGCAGACAAATGTTGTAGCCGACCTCCCGCACAAAGATCAGGTGGCAAGGTACCAGAGAGGCTATTAAAAGCGATTGCCAACTCAGTCAGACTCATGAACTTGCCAATTTCTTGAGGAATAGGTCCGGAAAGTTGGTTTTGGTGAAGGCACAAGACAGTGAGTTTTGTTAAGTTCCCTAAGCTGTTTGGGATGGAACCTGAGAGTGTGTTCGCATTAAGAGCCATGTTTTGTAAGTTCACCTGGTAACCTAATTCGTGCGGAATTTTCCCAGAAAGTTGGTTATGAAAAATGTTCAAGATAGTGAGTTTTGTCAAATTTCCTAAGGTGCTTGGGATGGAACCTGAGAGTAAGTTTGAACTTAGATCCAAGCCCTCTAATTGCACCTGGTAACCTAATTCTCGTGGAATCTGACCAGAAAGTTGGTTTTGGTAAAGGTACAAGGTCTTGAGTTTTGTTAAATTCCCTAAGCTATTTGGGATGGAACCCGAGAGTGTGTTTATATACAGAGCCAAGTGTCCTAAGTCCACCGCATAACCTAATTCTTGTGGAATAGGTCCTGAAAATTGGTTTTGAGTAATGTCCAAGTTAATAAGTTTCGTTAAATTCCCTAAGATGCTTGGGATGGTACCCGAGAGTGTGTTTTCATGCATATCCAAGTTCTCTAAGTTGACGACATAACCTAGTTCTTGTGGAATAGGTCCAAAAAGTTGGTTCTGAAAAATGTGCAAGGTAGTAAGTTTCGTCAAATTCCCTAAGCTGCTTGGGATGGAACCTGAGAGTTTATTTGCACTAAGATTCAAAACCACTAAGTTCACAAGGTGACCTAATTCTCGTGGAATTTCCCCAAAAAGTATGTTCCGGAAAAGGTACAATGTAGTAAGGTTGATCAGACCACCTACACTGCTTGGGATTGGACCGGAAAGATTATTCCTAGAGAAATCTAATGCAACCATGTGCTTTAGACGCCCTATTTCAGAATGAATATGACCAACTAAGTGATTGTTTGACAAGTTGAGGGTCACAAGATTACTACTCATTTGGCCTAGTGCAACCGGACCGCTTATCTGATTGCCTTGCAGATGGAGATAGCGAAGCTCCTTGAGGACCTCGATGTCGAGAGGGATGCTCCCGGCAAGGTGGTTGTGCGAGAGGTCGAGGTGCGTCAGGGTCGTCAGCGCCGAGAAGTTGAGCGAGTCCAATGCCCCTCTCAGCCGCCTCCCCCGAAGGGAGATGCCGCTGATCACGGGATGGCGCCGGGCGTGGCGCCCTGTGCAGCTGACGCCACGCCAGCTGCAGGGCGCAGAGGTGTTCTCCCATGACAGCAGGGTGTGTTGGCTCTGGTTGGAGAGGCTAGCTTTCCAGGCGAGGAGTGCTCTGGCTTGTTCCTCGAGCACCGCCGCGTCCGGCGCAAGGCCGACGACGGTGGCCGTGGTCAGCAGCAGCAAAGTGGCGAGAGAGGCGAGCATTGAGGGTGGCTCTGTCTCCATGACTAGTATTGGTTGTGGTGGTTGTGTGCGTTGCTGAGAGGCAGTTTATACTAGCACGTAGAGCTTTGGTTCGACTCAGGCGGCCGGTAAATGCTTTGGTCCTCGGCCTAGATGCTTCCACACTAGTTGCATGCATTTACCACACACCGCATCACCAGTCCAGTCTTCCCAGTTCACACACGAGTCTAGTCTTCTCAGACTTGTACTCCCCATGCAGGCATGGCAGCAGGACGACGCACTGCACCGAGCGCGCGTCGACGGGCTCTTTGCACTTACGGCTAACCAACTCCGTCTTATGCATTCATATATGTACCGCGTAGATGCGTACTACCTATCTAGCTATACAACATTCCACCTCTCCTAGTACTCCGCTTATCGGTATTTCCAGCCGAAAATGCTAGACCTAGATAGGCTATGCTAGGTCGATTTAATTTTACTCTGGCGTATAGGAAAAGAAAAAGAAAAAGGTGAAAGGGCATTGAATCGTGATCCTCTGCTTCGTCTGCTCGTCTCCTCGATTTCACCCTCTTTCTCGACCCCAGTGGCGGGTAGGGTTACAGCGGCAGCCGCCCAATCCCTCCTCATCGCCTCGGCCACACATACGGATTATCGATCCCACAGGAAGATTAGACTTTGTCTCTTATAAGGATTTATCGATTTGTGCATGCAAGTTAGTCATAGATAAAAGAGGCAAAAATGAAGGTGGGAATTTGTGATGGTAACCTATTATGTTACTCTAACCACCTCTCTCCTCATTAACTACATGCCATATCAGCAAAATTATCTTGGGGTGCATTATGTTACTACCTAAGTTACTCCTATTATGATTGTGTTATTGTTTTTTCTTAGCTCAAATGAGATAGATACTGATCATTAGGGCTGGACTAACGAGCAGCTCGGCTCGTTAAGCTCGTACTCGTTAAGCTTGTGCTCGTTACGCTCGTTAAGTTTAACGAGCAGAAAATCCTGCTCGGCTCGGCTCGTTTGAAGCTCGTTAAGCTCGTGAGCACTCGCGGTCGCTCATTAACAGATTATAATGTGTTACGATATACATGATGAATGTGTAGGTATGGTTTTTAAGATAAAATATTGTGACTACAAAATGAAATGAAGTAGTATGTTACCTCATATGTCGAGTAGATTAAATAGATGGGTTGAGGTGCTTCAAAAAATTTGTCACATAATATGAAAATATATGTTGTGTTGTTACAAACGAGCTTAACGAGCTACTCATGAAACTCGTTAGCTCGCTCATTAAGCTTCGTTGTTTAACGAGCTCAAATGAATGATTGGCTCTGTTCATTAAGAAGTTTAGCCACGAGCTTAACAAGTCGAACTATCGAAGCTCATTAAGCTCGCGAGCTACGAGCTTTGGTCCAGCCCTACTGATCATCATATACATGGGAGGATGCGTGCAAGTGCAATGACGGATGGTTGTCCTGAATAGATCAAGTCGTACTACTAGTACATGATCAGTACTACGCGTTACAAACATGAATGCACGCGCCGGAGCTGTGGTTAGCATAAGTGCAAGACCCGTCTGAAGCACGCTCGGTGCAGGGCATCCTGCTGTAGCCATGCATCGTACGCCCGATATGACTCGTGTGTGAACTGGAAAGACTGACTGGTGATGCCGTGGGTAGAACATGCACGAGACCTAGGCTTATGTTAGCACGAATCTTGATATTTATATTAGTATGTTTGTTTTCATTATGCATGTAGCATAATTTAGGGAGTAGTTAGTCGGGCGAAGTTTCAGCGAAGGCGTGCGGAGACGGCCAGATGCCATGCCGCCTTGCGATATGGCAAACACGGCGAGATGCCGATGGCAGTGTGTGCTAAGCGAGGCAGCAAGGTCATGTGATGCGACAAGCGCGTGAACAGTTCAACCAAGACCGGGCCGGCTGGACAGATTAGTTAGAGCATCTCAAGCCGTTGGAGCCCCCCAAAACACCATCGGGTCAAAAAAGTTGGTGTCTTAGAAAGAGCGGACGTCCTGGACGCAGCGGCATCTGAACGCAATTATCCAGCCGCACATCAGGGCGAGGTGACGTGCGCATTAAAAAACGATAGAAGTGACAAAGGCAGCATACATCACTAGGCCAACTTCACCGCATGACCCCAAACGGACGTCCGCTTTGACCGGACTTTGTCTGTTTGGGATGACAATGGGTAGCAAAACGGACATGCATGTCCGGCTACAGTTGGAGTTGCCCAACGCGGCAGATTGCCCCAAAATGTCCGCCGCACGTTTGGCCCCGCGGTTGCCCTGTAGCAGCATCAGTTCACGCCACGCCGGCGCCCTCGAACGCGTCGGCGCCTTGCAAGACTGTGTGCGTGCGCGCCGCAGCCCATGCGCTCGCTAGCTGCGCCCTGCCGGTGCACTAGTCCACGCAGTGAAGCTGCGGCACATGCAGCGGCTCGCGCACGACGGCGGCTGGCTGGCTGGCTAGCTAGCTAGCTAGCACGCCCACCGGCCACCGCACTTGCAGCTAGCTAGCACACACAGCAGTCCGAGCACGCCCGGATGAGCTCCCCGCGCCAGCAGCTACCGCCCGCGCCGTGGCCGTGCCTGCAGCAGCACCGGCGCTGTGGCCGTGCCCCATGTTGACCGCGCCCGGGCTGCCTTGTCACCCCTGCACATCGTACTCGCCGCCACCTCGTCACGCCTGCTCGGTCGCCGCCGCCGCTCCGTCCCGCCCCAGCCCCGGCCGCGGCGAGCCCTGTTGCGCCCGCGCGCCCCAGCCCAGGCCGCGGCGAGCCGGCGCGCCCGTGGCAGCCCCGCCCGCCCAGGCCGCGGCAGCCCGCCCGCCCGGCCCGGCCGCGGCGCCGCGCGCGCTGCGCCCGCCCAGGCCGTGCCTCGCCTCGCCCGCCCGCCCGCCGTCCACGGCTCGCCTCGCCCCGCTCGCTGCATCGCCAGAGATGTCGGTGCTCGTCCATGGGCAGAGAGAAAAAAGGAGAGAGAGAGAGGTGAGGATGACACATGGGCCCAGCGAGAGGTGAGGATGACACATGGGCCCAGCCGGACATGCAGCGGACGAGGACGCCATAAAGTTGTCCGTTTCGTGTCCGCTTTCACCCCAAAGCCAGACCAAGTTTAGGCCGCGAATGAGGTCGAACGGACAGAAAATGGACAGAAAAATTAGATGGGGTCTGCGGGTGGGTGCCATCTTTTGTCCGTTTTACCCCAAACGGACATACCCGGACAGGATATGGTCGTGCGGTGGAGTTGGCCTTATGTCCAGATGAATACGATGGACAAGTTGGCTCGGTGGGCTCGGCCCGTGCGGTGCATGGCTGACACAAGGACAACATGCCAGGGGGACTTTTTTTACCATGCGGGCTCGGCCCGTGCGGTGCATCCGCAGACACAAGGACAGTAGGTCAGGTAGGACAGCAGGTAAGGAAACATAAAGCGTTTAGTCAGGTAGGTCATGTCCGCTGTATGTAGCCATGGCGATACCGGAGTGAGGACACCGGCGTTGGGCGAGCGGTGAGTGAAACTCTGCGCGTCTTTTGTTCCTGCCGGTTGCGAGCGCCGGTCCATGCTTTCTCCTTTCTCCAACTTCTCCCATCCTTAATTTTGCAGATCAGGAGCCGTGGCGTCCGTTATGGAAGGGGGCGACGGCATCTGCCAGAGGCATGAAGTTCCGGGCGTAGGTAGGACGCCGGAGAGGCGGCCATCTGGGCAGGAGGAGCTCGCCCCATCGCCCGACGTTGAGCTGTCGGGTGTGTCCTGCAGGACATTCAGCTCCGGAGACGGCGCTGGTCGGCGGTAGACGGCGGGGCTGGCGTACATTCGTACGCCGCAGTCGGGCCGTGTACCATCAACGCCTACAGCGTGCCATGCGCCATGGAGGCCTGCATCGCGGCGCACACAGTCGGCGCCTGCAGCGCGCTTCAGAGTGTGCGCCCCGGTCCTCTGGCGCGGGCGAACACAAGTTACACAACTATCCTCGTTAGTACAGTACTCCAGCATGAGCATGAATAAGCAGATCATCATGGTGTTGCTAGCTACGATGCGTATGTCGTCCATGGAGCGGCCCATCCCAAGCATGACGTTGCTCCCACCTCCGGCCGACTTGATCAGAAGGTTGTGCGTGTTCTGTTTGAATGAGATGCTTGTGCGTGTTTGAATGAGGCCGTTGCAAGCGATCGGTACTGTCCTTCGGTTGCATGCTCTTTAAATACATCCAGGTTGAAAAGTCTTTACATTATACAGTGCTCCAAGCGACGGTAGTACTATTTTGTCCTGCACGCATGCGCACGTACACTGCTCTGCAGCGGCGTGTCAGCCTGCCTGTCAGTGCGCGGTACTTCAAATACATTAATACGCAGCATTTGGCTCACCAGCGGAGCTCTATACTCCAAGTAGCATATTTGGTTGCTGCGAATCGCGAGGCTGTGCGTGCCGTAGATGCGCTGCGTGCAGATGCCACTGCGTGCAGCGATGCACTTCCCGTGACTTGGGAGGGCAACTGCTTCATCCGACCAAAATGAGTGCATGGGAGGGCATCTCCCCAGCTAAACCCCACCTCAACCGAAATTTTGTGAGGGAAATGATTAAATGGGCCAAGAAAAAAGATATGTGGGAAGACACGATTCGCCGAAACTTCCGCCAGCGCCCCCAAAAGCCCCACAAGGCGCTGGGTTTTGCCTGGGTTTGCCGGCGCTATTTTGACGTCCCAAGGGGGCGCTGGGGGCATGCCTGGCCGTTTTTGGGCAAAAAACGTCGCCGATCATAAAACCGGGCCTAAAATGATGTCTTGGGGGGTGTTAACAACCCAGTGATATATCTCTCGATCTATTGCAATATCTCATGAATCTGGTGGCAATTAGGATTACAATCACTGGGTACACGAACTGGGGAGGAAGGGGACGGGAAAGAGAGCCGCCGTCGGGTTTGCCGTGATCCACCGGATACCTAGCGCTTGCGTGCGTTAAGTAGCTGGGGGAACTGGTTCACACCCACTCTGGCCCGCTGATCCTGCTGTTGGACCGCTTCTGTCTGATGGAAGTGAGGCCGGGTCTCGGTCCGTTGTCGAGTCTGGGCTGTCTGTGGCCTTGACACCCCCTCCTTCTTGCGATGAGGCTTGCCCCCAAGCCTCTGCAGCCGGAAAACGAGCTTGGAGTTCTTGTTTGTCTTCCCAAGTGTCGCTGAGTGATGCAGGATCAGACCACCTGACGATGATCTGCTCGGCCATGGTACCTCACTTGTGACGCCAGCGCGAAGCCAAAATCTGTACTGGAACTGCAGGTGCATCAGGTGTGGTAGGGAGCTGTTGTTGAACGGGCGTACCTGGAAGAAGAGCCTTCCTGAGCAGTGACACATGGGAGATTGGGTGTACCGAGGCGTTTGCTGGTAGCTCCAGTTTGTAGGCAACTCACTAGTAGAAAAAGGACCTAATGTGAGACAAATTAGTCCCGTTTCGATTTTGGCCCGGTACTAATGGTACCATTAGTGCCGGTTCGAACGGCTATGCATTAATGCCGGTTTGTTTTGAACCTTTAGTACCGGTTCGTGCCACGAACCGGTACTAAAGGGGTGGTGGCAGGCTGGCGTCAGGCCGGGGCCCCGCGATCACCTTTAGTACCGGTTCGTGGCACAAACCGGTACTAAAGGGCTAACCTTTAGTACCGGTTCGTGCCACGAACCAGTACTAAAGGGGTTTGACCTATAGTCCCGATTGGAGACACAAACCGGGACTATAGGGCAATTTTCAAACTCTACCCACCTTTATCGTCATTTCAGTTTTGAAAAATACAAAAGAAAATGATAATAAATTTCAAAAAATAAAATTCTTCGAGATGTAGTTATATTACTACATCTACTAGTTAGGAAAATTAAAAAACTTAAATTTGGACATGTTTTGCAAAAACTGTAGGGAAAATGTAAAACAGCTATAACTTTTGCATACGATGTCGGAAAAAACGTATAATATATCAAAAAATTCAGCACGAAAATCCGCATCCGATTTTGACCGCCTATGGCCTGTTTGCAATTTTTTAGAATCCTCAAATTCCAAAAGGAAAAAAAGATATGCTCAAATTTTAGTTTTTTTTTAATTTTGGTTAAATCTGGTCAAACTATGGTCAAACTACTTATTCAAGAATTATTAATGTTGCTACATAATTATTCAAGAATATTAGTGTTACTAAATAATTATTTCAATTTTTTGAATTTTGGTCAAATCTGGTCAAACTATCGTCAAACTGTGGTCAAACTTATTCAAGAAATATTAGTGTTATTAACTATTTTTTAGAATAATAGTTCCAAACTCAAACAGTAAAACGTGTGACCTAATGCTCAAGCTAAACTTCTGAGGGTTAATAGGATTGACAGCTTACATTTGTCAGGAAAACAATAAGTGCAGACTTGGAAACGAGGGGGAATAGAACCCGGAAGTTAAGCGTACTCAGGCTGGAGTAGTGAGAGGATGGGTGACCGGCCGGGAAGTTAGATGATTTGGAATGATAAGGGGTGATTAGAGATTAGAGCTTAAAGAAAGCAGTGATGAGTGGTGATTAGAGATTAAATTGTATAATAATTCAGAACTCCAGCGCTTAGGGCAAGAATGTGTGAAGCAGTGCAGAAATGTTTCAAGGCATTGATTCACACGCTCCGATTGTCCATCGGTTTGTGGGTGGTTGGAAGTGCTCATGCGGAGATCAGTACCAACATGACGGAAAAGCTCTCGCCAAAAATGGCTAGTGAAGACGGGATCACAGCCAGAAATGATCGATTGAGGGAAACCATGGATGGGATAGATGCGTTGCATGTACAACAGAGCAACACGAGAAGTGATGTAAGGATGGGCAAGCGGCAGTAAGTCTTGTGAATTAGGTCATCTTATCGACCAAGACCCAGATGCAGTTGTCTTGACCTGATTGTGGAAGGCCATCAATGAAGTCCATTGTGATCATATCCCATGACGCGTCGGGGAATTGGGAGTGGTGGAGAAGCCCTGGCGAAGCCACCCGCTCTGACTTGGCCTGCTAACAAATTTGGCAGCTTTGAACATATTGAAGAATATGCGTTTTCATTTTTGGCCACGCGAACAGACGCCGAATTCGCTTGTAGGTGACCGGAAATCCAGAGTGTCCCCCCATTGGGCTGTCGTGGAAGGCAGAGATGATCTGCTGCTGTAACGCGGTGCTACCCCCAAGCCAAATGCGATTTCTGAAACACAGGATCCCTTGAGACAAGCTGAAACGCCCTTCAGGATCTGGCCGGACTAACAATAGTCCCAGGAGGCACTGCGCTTGAGGGTTGGAATTGTAACCTGCCATGATGAAGAGGAGGAGATCGCAGCCTCCGTCCCCCCCGGCCACTGGGAGGGGGCGAGTTCTGTGGCGGGCTGCCTCCGGCAAGCCGGTTCGCCCTGGCTGGGCTGCGCAGCTGCGGCTGGCTCAGGGAGCGGCGACGCGCCAGACGAGGGCCGCGGTGACGAAGAATGCGGCGGAGGCCGAGGCAGCGAGGAGGAAGACACCTGTTTCCTCGTCGTCCAGGCGTGCCCAGACGCCACCGCCCTCCCCCGCCCGGCAGATGTTGGGCTGAGGATTGCCTTCAACTTTGGGCCCCTCAGCTGGCGAGGAAAAGGAAAGCACCAAGAGGAGGAGGAGGAGGAGGAGGGAAATGACAAGTAAGCCTCGCTTTCCTCCCTCATTCCTCGCACTTCCCGGCGGTGTTACTCACTTGCCTCCATTTTGCAGGGATGTGGAGACACTAGCCCAGAGGATGAAGAGGGGCCGGACTTCGGCGAGTGGCAAGCCCCCGGTAGGCACCTCCGGCACGCCACTAGAGGTGTCGAGCAGCCCGGACAGCAAACCCCGGCCCAGCCCCCAGCGTGAGTCCATCACCCGCCCTCCATCAGCGTGCGTTATGCGTGATGCTTCAGTGCTAACCATGCCGTGGATGCAGGTGGCGAGCAGCACCAAGGGGAGCCACAAAGGGCTTCTCCTATCGTGCCTCCTCCGTCAACCACACCGCCCCGAGGGGCGTCCCCAGCAAGGGCACCAAGCCCCGAGGCCATGCACACGGAGGAGGAGGAGGAGAACGCAGGCGCTGGTGGCTTTCCTTCGGCGCCGGATCTTGGCGGAGAAAGGGCTTCCGCCTCTCGGCCTGGAAGGGGTACGCTACTCGCTTTTTTCTTCCGTTTGCATTTTTCTTTTCCACTTTTCCTCGCCGGCTTTGGATCTTGGCTCCACCCCGTCTCTTTTTTGGTCTCCAGGCCCCTCTTCGGAGGACGTCGACACCACCATCAAGGACATCCCTGCAGAGGCCACGGCGGAGGCGGAGAAGATTGCTGCCGAGGAGAGCGCCAGGGGCGCCGCCGAGGACGCCGCCAAGGGCACACTGAAGGCCCCGACAAGGAGCGTGCCGAGGAGCCCGGCAAGGGGCCCGCCGAGGGGATCGGCAAGGCCATTGCCGAGGCGGTGGTGGCGACCAGCCCTCCTCCTCCGCCGCCTGCTCCGGCAAGTACCGAAGGTGGGCTGGAACCTCTTCGTCCACCTTCAGTAGCGCTAAGCTCCGGGGCCCCCATCGAGGGGAGTTGCTCGATGGCGAGGTGCTCGTTGCCGCCGGTCTTGGCGTTGTTGACGAGCCGAAGGCCGACGGCGATGGCTCCCGGGAGGAGGCTGCTCCGGGCCATGGGTGCCAACTTCCGGAAACTCCAGGCTCTCCACTGCGCTCGCCTGGACAAGGCCAAGTCCAAGACAGCGGTGGTGGAGAAAGTGGAGGCAGACTTTGAGGGGCGCGTCGCCGATGCACAAGATTGGTGGCGCCAGGCTCAGGACGAGCTGAAGGCCGCTCAGAGCAAGCTGGCCAGGCGCGACATGGAGCTCACCATGAGGCTGGCCGACATCGAGAAGGCCCAGGAAACGGCGAAGAGGCTGGCCGACGAGGCCGCAGCCGTCCGGTCCCAGCACGAGGCCGCCCTGAAGACCCAGGAGGAGGACCTTGCCACGTGCGAGGAGAAGCTTGCCGCCACGCTCCGCGGCAAGGATGAAGAAGTGGACAAGCTTGTCCTGCAGCAGACCCAAGAGGCACTCAACGCCCTGGCTCAGGCCCATGCCGGCAAGGTGAAGGAGCTGGAGGATCATGCTCTGAAGCTGTCCCAGGAGAAGGACACGATTAATGGCGCCCTAACAGTGGCGCAGGGCGAGATCATCGGCAAGTCTGGAGAGCTCTCTGAAGCCAGCGCCTCCATCAAAGATCTCAAGCTGAAGCTGGGAGAGCTCGAGGAGATGCTGTCGGGGGCCTTGACCCGGGAGGGACTCCTGACAAGGGAGCTGGAGACGGAGAAGCAACTGCTGAGGAACGAGACCGCCAACCTCAAGGATCACAAGGCGGACGAGAAACGCTGGCTCGAGCGCCTTGCCGCCGTCGCAAACTCGGCCGCCGACCAGCTGGCCATCATGGGGATGCCGGGCATGGATGCATACAGAAGTGAACCCGAGCCCCAACGCCAGCTGACCATATATTTTGAGAGGGTCGTTGGTTCCTTGAAGCGGCTCCACTCCTACCGGGCGGCCTCCCTTGCTGAAGAGTCCTGGATTCTTTGCCAGGGGGCCATCACCAGGGTGCTCGTCAAGATAGCACATTGGCATCCTGACCTTGACTTCGAAGCGGTGCTGAAGAGCTTGCCGGAGGATGCTGACATCGCAGCGCTCAACGAGCGTATCCATCCCATCCTCAGCCGCATCGACAAAATCAAGAGGTTGGAGGGCCAGCGCCGGGACTGAGCACCCCGTTTCTTATCGCCGCTGCAGATTCATGACCAAGACAATGCTATCTTTAGTTAGAACCGCAGCGGCAATTTATATAATATGACTCTGCAGTACCCTGAAACTATGCATGTTATTTTCCTGTTAGAGTTTCCTTTGTATGTATGCCCCACGTCGACTGGGTAAGCTTGCCGGCGCGTAAACCCAGGGCAGCGCCTTCAGGACGGATCCTCATTAGCCTGCCGGGTGTGCTTGCTGCCGGCAAAGCACCTTACCGCCGCCAGCGCGGCCGCTCGATCTGTCGATCTTGACTCGAGTCAGAAACGAGAGCGTAGCTGGTGGCGAAAGGCTACCCTGCCGCTCTCGACGCGGCCGCTCGAACTGATGAGCGGCTCGAAACAGAACAAGGGCATTGCCAATCGCAGGAGGGCACCTTCGCGTACAGGTTTTCCATACATAGGCAGAATCGTCAAGGATAACAACCTTATATTTAAGGATAAAAGCTTAAAGTTTAGCATGACTTAGCTCTTTCGTCGCTGCCTCGGCGTCCTTCGCGCCAACGGGCAGCGCCGCCCTCTTGGCCGCTTTCTCTGCAGTAGCCGTGGCGATGATGAACTGCTAGGCCTACCACTAGGCCAGATTCTCACAATAGCGCACCCCCTACCTGGCGCGCCAAAGATGTCGGTGGAAAATGGCTCCTATGGGATCACTGGAATCCCTTCTACGGTTGCGGGGCGCGGGATCGTGAGAAGAGCGGGACTAGTGGATGGCACAAAGGGGATTTACCCAGGTTCGGGCCGCAAAGATGCGTAAAACCCTACGATCCTGCTTTGGTGGTTGTATTAGTTTTCTTGAGCTCTTGAACTAGCTCTGGGTGCTGCGGGGTTCAAAAGAGCCGAATCCCTTCTCAGTATGCCATGGGCCTCCTTTTATAGGCGAAAGGGGCTGCCACAGTGGCATACAGAAGGTGGAAAGTGCTACAAATTTGTGAGGTTATCGCTAGCATTACAGGACAAGATGCATTAAATGCGAGGCTTAGGTGTCCTTCACTTTATTGGGGACAGGGGTGAGGCCCGTCCCGTCCGTCGCCGCCCCTCCTGGCTTCGACACGCGCCCCGGCCAGGAACGCATGCAGTGCCATGTAGGCAGGCAGGCAGCTGAGGTGGCCCGGTGGTGGAGCCTCCACGAAGGTTTGCATGCTGCCACGCAGGTGCCTGCCAAGCTGGTTGGGTCGGCGGCCGCGTACGAACGGCGGTAGGAACTTGGCTGGTGCGGGCCTGGCAGTGGCCTTGCCGGGTGGCCCAGCAAGGGTCTTGCCGTGGCGCGCTGGCTTCCCCGGCAAGGATCTTGCCGGGGGGGACCTGTGGGTTTCTTCGGTGAGGATGGTTGCCTTCCTATCCTCTTTTGATCTTGATTGCTCGTTGTCTTCACAAAGATCTGCTTGCCACCACGGAGGTGCCTCCCGAACCCTGTCCCAACGTGTCTGCTTAGTGTTGGTGGGCTCGAAGGTGGCTCGCTCAGCTGGTGTGGACGATCTGCCCCGGCAAGGATCTTGCCGGGGCTGCTGAGGCTGCCCTCGGCAAGGGTCCTTGCCGGGGCAACCTGCATTGCCCGTGCGACCTTTGTGGTCTTGGTCCTTTGTTGTTTGCTAGGCTTGTTCCTGTGGCTTTGGCTCCTCTCCGGCTTCCCTCTCTTGCCCTCCTCATGTGTGGTCGTGGCAGGCGGCTCTGACTGCCCGTGCACAAGTAAATGGGTCAAAAGCTGGGCCCTACTTTTGTACACCGACAGGCACCTAGGTGCCTGGGCACCTTGGTTGTTTTGGCAACCGTGATATATTTAATTTGTTTCCTAACTATTCTTCATGCAAGACTTTCCCTGCTTACGTTTTATTTATTTTTTCTAATTATTAGGCATGCAAGACTTTCCATACAATAAAACATATTAATATTGACTTTGTTTGAATTGATGCGGGTATCTAATACACGTATTTTTGTTTTCTAACTATCTAATACGGGTATCTAATACATACCAACGAGATTATATACATACGCAAGTACATATATATTCAATAATTTATTTTTTCAACTATTATATTTTTTCCTAATTGTCTAAAATGGGTATCTTATATTTAGTAACGAAAGTATGTACATACGCGGGTATGTATATACCCAATAATTTATTTTGTTAACTCGTTGTATTTTATTTTTGTTTACTAACTATCCAATATGGGTATTCAATACCTACTGACGAAAATATTGTAATACCAGGTCGACGTATATAACCGGCTATATGAATAAAGGTAGGAAAATATTGTACATACTCGATCGACGTATATACCTCAAATGGAAATACCCTATGTATCTGCACACTTATATACTCAGTTGTGGGCAAAAATCTTTGAAAATATTGTACATACCAGTCGACGTATGTAAAGTAAAATATGGCTACATATATATCCGGCTACGTGACGTATGGGTATGTAATATATACCCAACATATTTCGAGTACACAACATACCTAAGATATTTTGGACTATGTACGTATATATCTAGTGATTTATTCAAGATATTAGATACTCGGTGATAAAGCAGAGCATATATAAGAAAGAGAGAAGGGCTAACTATAACGCATAAAAAAATGACGTCCATCATGTGCAAAAAGGTGCACGTACGATGAGGCATGCATGGACTTAAAACATGACCATTTATTACTAATTTTCTCTATCCTATCTAATATGAGCAGGTATTAAGTGTCTATAGCAACTACTCATTCTTTCCTAATAAGATTTACCAATTAATGATAATACTAATTATAGGTGCACACATTTTAGAGTCATCCAACGGTTTCTAGGCAAGGTGCCCAAGCACCTAGTTGTCCAAAACTGGCGTCATATATATACAGCCACTAGACCAAAACTACCGGTTTCAAAGCTAACCTCAACGACACAAAGTCCTATCCAAACTCAACTCGGTGTCCACCCCACGTATGAGTCCAAACCGGACTCAACTGACCTCCTACAACTAATCCTAGTTTTTCTAAACCCATACGGGCACTTTGATCAGAATAGTACTTAGACACGAAATACTACTAACTCAAGATTACCTAACAGTCGACAGAGACTGCGAGAGGGGATTATTAGGGCATCGCTTTGTCGCCTCGCCGTCGCCCCGCCCGCCCCTCCATGACGTGTCACGCGCGTGTCCCAGCCGTATCAGCATTTTTTTCCTTTTAAATCAAGAACCGAAAAACTAACGCCCACAGTGTGCGAGTTTGCAGATCGCCCACACGCCTCCACCACCACTCATTTTACCACGTATGAATAGATGACATCAGCAGAAATCTTTTTGGTTTTCCGCTTAAAATTGTTTTATCTCTTAAATAAAAAAGCGAACTAAAAATCCGTTTTCACCATTAAATCCGTCTCGACGAGATCTTCAAAACTAGACCACATGTTGATATGTTTCGACGAATTTTTTTTTGCCCAGAAATTGCCATGATGTTTACACTATAGTTGCCATAGTGCTTAAACTAAAGTTGCCATGTGGCAATTTTAGTTTGTAGATCAAGGCAATTCTAGTTTTTTGATGGCAATTCTAGTACTTTGACCATGAAAATATTTTTTTATTGAACCATGGTAATTTTAAGTGCATGTATCATGTCAATTTTAGTTTATGGTGCATGACAAGTCTAGTTTCTTAATTCTCCGTTTTATAATATGTTAAAATTTACTTTTAAATGTAAAAGAAAATAGTTGAAACATATCATGGCAACTTCAGTGTAAATATCATGGCAATTCATGTGCAATAGACATGGCAAATTTTAACAAAAAAAATTTCGACGAAATATATCGATATGAGATCTAGTTTTGAAGATCTCGTCGCGTGGGATTTAATGATGAAAATATATCTTCAATCTGATTTTTCATTTAAGAGATAAAACATTTTAAAAACTGAAAATCCGAAAAGATTCTCGCATGCATACATGCGATGATGCGGCAATCTATTTACATTAGAGACGTGTGGTGCGTCTTTTTTCCTGCCACACGTGTGGCAGTTATCGACGTCCATAAAAAAAGGGATACTTATGTGATACCCGTGTCTAAGCCGTATCTGACATATCTGAGTATCGGCGACGTCCCGTATGGCGATCAGCGATTTCTCACGTATCGGTGCTTCATAGGACCTGCATACACTAAGTCTCTCCCTCAACTGTTCTATTTGCAGCAATCGCCAAACTTTCCTGACCAACTTTCAGTGCAGAAACAAGTGTGCCCCATCCCCATCGGCGTCGGAGCATCACCGAACATGCTGCTGCTTGGCCCTGATCGTCCATCCAGTTGTAGCTGCATGACCTGCTGCGTCATCGCGCCAGCATGGACTGCAGTGGAGACAGTCGAAGGAGGGGCACCAGGGCCGTCTCCAGGAATTTGGGGGCCCGGTGCGAAATAAAAAAGGTTTGTCCTATGGCTATGGCTGACTAATTCTCATGTCATCCAAGATGATCTCACTTTATGATTCACGCTTGGTTGCAGTGCTGAGCAACCACTCATGTGAATCAAATCGCACTGGGGTACTTAAGGTGCACATTTGTGTGATACAGAGCGAATATAAAATAGGGCCCCAAATTTATAAAATCATACTTCCTTTATTTTGCTTTATTAGGTGCATTAACTTTTGATGGAGTTTCAAAATAGTAAGTGTATATTTTGTTGGGTAAAATAGTAAGTGTATTTGGTTTATTCTTTGATTCTCTAATTTGCTAGTGGGTTGTTTCCATTAGATGAGGTCTACAGTAAAAAAAGTCCCCACGGATGGGGGAGATCTCCTTTCCTCCCTGATGATTTCCTTTCCTTCCTAATCTTCATGCATGCAATTATACATGCCAGCCAACAGATATGGAAAAACTGTTGCCTTGAGATGAAAAAGGAATCCCATGCATGCACGGGAGATAATCAAGCAGACTGCGGGATCGTGCGCAGAGAAGGAAATAAATTGCGGGCCATGCATGCGGGACGTGCCATATAATTAGCGTTATTTTTTTTTGAGAATTAATTAGCGTTAGATTACTGCGATCTGGGGCCCCTAGATTTTTGGGGCCCTGTGCGGTCGCCCACCTTGGCCACCCTTGTCGACGGCCCTGAGGGGCACAACATGCAGCAGCGGCGGACCCGGCGGGGAACTCGAGGGGAGAGGCGAGCGCGTCGGTGATGGCCTGGTCGATCTCCTGCTCGTTGTTGTTGTCGGCGTGGGGTGGTGGAGGAGGGACACGTTCTGCTGCGGCGAAGAAGGCGGAGACGGGTCTGTAGAGAGATGTTTTGCCAATACAATAATGAATGTATTGATGGGGTGCTCGTGCATGCATATATAATACAAGGGAAGGCCTCTACTGATGATGATATAGACCTAGGGTAGGGTTGTAGGCCTGACCTGTATACCCTACCCAAGGTCACTATCCTAGAAGTAAAGAAGCTCAAGAGGCAACTGGGATAAGACGTCGAGTGCAATCCACTCGACCAGTCATATCACTCGGGTACCCCTCCTTCCCGAGACCACTCGACCATACAAGAAACCACTCGACCTATGAAGACCAGGAGTCGCACAAAACAGCAACGGTCAAGCATTCACTCCGCAGTCTTCAAAGGCATTAATAACACTTTACATCTAGCGTTACCAGTAACGCCCCTTCTTTATGTACATTGAACTCTCTGTAACGGGGATGGCTTGGGTCCTGGCGCACTCTATATAAGCCACCCCTTCTCTGGGACAAGGGTTCGCACCCCCTGTAACACATACACACATATACTGGAATCCAGTCGACCGCCTCCGGGCACCGAGACGTAGGGCTTTTACCTCCTCCGAGAGGGGTCTGAACTCGTAAACACTTTCATACAACCTCGCTGTAGCTAGGACCTTGCCTCCTCTTTCGTACCCCCTACTCTTACTGTCAGTCTTAATACCACGACGGTTGGCGCCCTACATGGGGCAAAGCGTCTTAGCGACTTCGGCGAGGTTGCATCTTCTTGAGTCTTCATCAACATGGTTTCTGGCGGCAGTTTGATCATGGGCCACGAGTTCCGACTCGGGGCGCTCACTTTCTTCGCCGACGACTCGGCCTGGCACCAGGAGGCCCCCTTGACGTCGAGGCACTACCGATCCGAGGTTAAATCGCACTTCGCTGCGAGTGCCGTGGTGTCCTCCTCCGGCAGCCGCCGACTCCGTACCGATCGGCACCGGTGTCGACCTCTCACTTTGTTGGGCGCCACCATAGCGGTCGGGCCGTTCACGGCTCCGGCGGTGGGTGAAGCACGCGCTGGCTCGATAGGCGTTCACCCCAGGTCGCGGAGATCGAGCCCGGCGTATATCGCTGCAGTCCGATCGACCCATCGACCGACCGCGAACACACTTTCGAGGCGGGAGTTGTGACCCGGCGAAGTCCTCATAGTCGACTCTCATTGCGGCCGCCCGATTTCCGCCGCAGTGGCGAAACGAGGACGGCGGCGATACGTCGCTTCGGCCATGAAAGTACCAGCCCCAACCTCTCAGCTCGCAGCGAGAGGAGGAGCTGCGTCGCCGCAATGAGGAGGCTCTCCATACCCCAATCGTAGAAACCGCTGAAGCTCGAGGCTTTGGAGGGCGTCGCCCGGCCACGCTGGCGAAGCGCACTCATTTGGAGAATCTCCAACATTCTCGAACGGCGTACCGTCGATTGTTCCCGGATCGATCGGCATACCGACAATTCTTTCCACGGAAACTCGGTATTCCATACGCCGATTCAGAATCTCGGAGCTGCTGCACGTATTGCGGAGTCCATCCAGCTGTCTCGTTTGGAGGCGGGAAGGGGCTTGGAAGAGATCAGAGCGCTGCTCCGTGTGGCAGGAGATCAGAACTCCGCCGTGTCCCAATCGCGGAATAGAATTCACAGTCGATTGGTAAGGACAGATATCGTTCAGTCGGCACACAGTCCTAGGTCACCGTTGAGGCAAAGAGATTGTGAGCATCGTCAAGATCGGCATTTGGGAAGAGTTCATGGAGATTATGATCGTGAGTTCACCTGCGACAACTACCATCGAGTGCCTGCGCCCCTTCCAAGTGACGAGTCGACGTGCCCGGCGGTATGACGACAGTGTCCATCTGTAATGACTGCAGAGTTCGATCGACTCAAGAGAACCTAGGTCCGATGCAAGGTCAGTCCTTGTTCAGGGCTTGGTCGACCGGACCAGAGCATACAGAGAAGGGCTAGACAAAGACAGGCCCGACGGGAGCAGGGTACACGTATCTGGCCCGGTGTGCTTCGGAAGAGCCATCAGAGCTGCCGAGATCCCCCACAACTTAAGATTGGCGATTGGTGTCAGCAAGTTCATGGGAGAGTCGAAATCCGACACTTGGCTTGAAGATTACCGAGTGGCTGTGCACATTGGCGGCAGCAGCGATGAGGTAGTCATGAAGCACCTCCCTCTGATGCTTGAAGGTTCTGCCAGAGCTTGGCTCAATCAATTGGCCCCTGGGAGCATTTTGAGTTGGGATGAGTTAGCCCGAGTGTTTACCAGAACATTCGAGGGTACCTGCAAGAGACCTGCCGGTCTACCAGAGTTGCAACACCGTGTGCAAAAACCGAATGAAACCTTGATAGATTATATCCAGAGATGGATCACTCTCCACCACACAGTGGAGAATGTGTGAGATCACCAAGCAGTCTGTGCGTTCAAAGAGGGCGTTCGCTACAGAGAGCTCAATCTGAAATTCGGTTGGACAAAAGATATGACTCTGACTCGGATGATGGAGACTGCCACCAAGTACGCTAACGGCGAAGAGGAAAGCCGACTCCAGAGTGGTAAACACAAAACAGTCGCCCAAGACACCGGAGGAGGAAATTACAGTCGGAAGCAGAAGCAAAAGGCTGAGGCAGCAGGACCTGCCGAAGCAACAGTGTTGAATCAAGGAAAAATCAAAGGAAAGCCCAAAGGGCACTGGAATCCCAAGAAAGTAAAAGATCGAGATGGAAATGGTGTGATGGATTTGCCGTGTCATATTCACACTAAGAAAGATGAAGAGGGGAATCTGATCCTCCCCAAGCATACCACTCGACAGTGTCGACTCCTAATCCAGAGCTTCCAGAAGAAGGGTCAGCCCAGCAAGAAGGACAAAAATTCTGAGAAGGAGGAAGACAAGGAGGAAGAGGAAGAAGGATATCCCCATGTTAATGCCACCCTGGTGATTTTTGCTGATGTCGAGAGCAAAAGTCGATTGAAAGTCATTAACAGAGAGGTGAACATGGTTGCTCCGGCAATGCCGAAATTTCTGAAGTGGTCAAAAACCCCAATCACATTCGACCAGTCGGACCACCTGCCGCGAGTAGCAATCCCTAGGCGGCAGGCGCTGATGGTCGACCTAGTTGTTGGGGGCACTCAACTGACCAAAGTTCTTATGGATGGTGGCAGTGGCCTCAATATTCTGTATGCCGAAGCTCTCAAGGGGATGGGCATTCCGATGCCCAAACTTAGCGAAAGCAACATGAGGTTCCACGGAGTCATCCCAGGAAAGAAAGCCGATTCATTCGGCCAAATTGCTCTTGATGTGGTTTTCGGCGATGAGAAGAATTATCGCAAGGAGAAGTTAACATTTGAGGTTGTGGATTTCGAGAGTGCTTATCATGCCATTCTGGGCAGACTTTCCTATGCCAGCTTCATGGCTCGACCATGTTATGTGTACCTCAAAATGAAGATGCCTGGCCCCGAAGGCGTGATAACAGTCTCTGGTAATCGAAAAAATTAGAAGATTGTCTTCGGGGCGGTGCAAAGATAGCAGACGAGCAGATGGCAGCTGTGGAGTTCCAAGAGTACAAGAAGACGTCAGATCTGAGTGATTTTCTGCGTGCCAAGAGACCTGCCTCAGAGTCTGCATTCCGGTCGGCCGGGGATACCAAGCCAGTTCACATCCACCCGACCGATCCCAATGCCGCTCCAACCCACATCTCAATGACACTCGACAGCAAATAGGAAGCCGCGCTCATCCAGTTCCTCCGTGAGAACTGGGACATCTTCGCATGGAAGCCATCTGACATGCTAGGTGTACCCAGGGAACTGGCTGAGCACCGTTTTCGAGTCGACTCAAAAGCAAAACCGGTCAAAGAGCAGCTCCGTCGGTCCGCCACGGAGAAGAGGAAGGCAATTGGTGAGGAAGTGGCTCGGCTTCTGGCCGCTGAGTTCATCCACGAGATATACCACTCCGAGTGGCTCGCCAATGTCATTATGGTTCCCAAGAAAGACAAATCACTTCGAATGTGTATTGACTTCACGCACATCAATCCGGCCTGCCCGAAAGATCATTTTCCTCTGCCCCGCATCGACCAAATAGTCGATTCAACTGCGGGATGCGAGCGACTGTCCTTTCTGGATGCTTATTCCGGGTACCATCAGATTTGTCTGTTTGGACCCGACGAGATCAAGACAGCTTTCACCACCCCATTTGGGTGTTTTTGTTATGTCATCATGCCCTTTGGCCTCAAGAATGCTGGTGCCACGTTCATGCCCATGATCCAGAAGTGCCTGCTCACTCAGATCAGTCGGAATGTGGAAGCATACATGGACTACATACTGGTTAAGTCACGCAAAGGTTCTGACCTGCTGACTGACCTCGCTGAAAGCTTTGCCAACCTAAGAAGGTATGATATCAAGCTCAATCCATCAAAATGCACATTCGGAGTCCCAGGCGTAAAGTTACTCGATTTTCTCGTTTTCGAACGAGGAATCGACGCAATCCAGAGAAGATTGGCACAATCCTCCAAATGAAGCATCCAGTGCGAGTGCATGATGTTCAGAAGCTTACTGGTTGTTTGGATGCATGGAGTCGATACATCTCACACCTCGGTGAAAAGGCATTGCCTCTTTACCGACTGATGAAGAAGTCTGACAAGTTCTAGTGGAATGACGAAGCCGAAGCAACGTTTGTAAGACAATGATTTGGGGAAACCAGCTCAACCCTCTAGGGGTGGCTTATCTCATATATATAATGGGTGTTTTACAATAGGTACAATATACGTACACAAATACAGAAACTATACATAGTCTAACACCCTCCCTCAATCTTAGCCACTTTCTAAAGAACTAAGAAGGGTAATATTGCGCCTACAGGCCTCGAACTATGGTAGAGGCAAAGGCTTAGTGAAGATGTCTGCAAGTTGATCCTTAGAAGAGATGAACTTGATCTGGAGTTGCTTCTGCGACACACGTTCCCGTACAAAGTGATAGTCAACTTAAATGTGTTTCGTTCGGGCATGAAATACCGGATTTGCAGAAAGGTATGTAGCACCGATGTTATCACACCAAAGGACAGGAGGCTGTGGTTGAGACATACCCAACTCCTGAAGCAAAGACTGCACCCAGATGATCTCTACGGTAGCATTAGCCACAGCCTTATACTCAGCTTCAGTACTACTACGTGATACAGTAGCCTGTTTCCGAGCACTCCATGTGATCAAATTAGAGCCAAAGAACACAACATAACCCCCAGTGGATCGCCTGTCATCCGGGCTGCCAACCCAATCCGCATCAGAGTAGGCCGAAAGAGCCCGAGAGGAAGTCGGCCGAATATGCATCCCAAATGACACTATGAATTGGACATAACGCAGGATGCGCTTAACAGCAGCCCAATGAGTGTCTCGAGGAGCCTGAAGATACTGAAAAACCCTGTTGACAGGATAAGAAATATTTGGTCTCGTAATCGTCAAGTACTGAAGCCCACCAACAATACACCTGTACTCCGTGGCATCTGCAGAAGAAAGAAGCTCACCATCAACAGCAGTGATCTTGTCGGTAGACAACATGGGTGTGGTAGTCGGTTTGCAGTTAAGCATGCCAGCTCGCTCCAACAAATCCAAGGAATACTTCTTCAGTGTCAGAACAAGACCATCAGCACGAGAAGTGACCTCAACTCCAAGAAAGTAGTGAAGCTTCCCAAGATCTTTGACAGCAAAATCAGCACCAAGAGAGTGAACAAGAGCATCAGCAGCATACCGAGAGGAACTGACAAGAATGATATCATCCACATAGACCAAAAGATACATAGTGACTTCTGGCTTCTGTAGAAGAAATAATGAGGAGTCAGCAGTGGACGACACAAACCCATGAGCACGAAGAGCTGAGGCAAGACAGGCATGCCAGGCACGAGGAGCTTGCTTCAGACCATAGAGCGCTTTAGTGAGACGACATATGTGATCAGGATGGTCAGGATCAGATAAACCAGGTGGCTGTCGCATATAAACCTCTTCCTCCAAGAAACCATGAAGAAAAGCATTTTGCACATCAAGTTGACGAAGTGACCAACCGCGAGTAACGACAAGAGAAAGAAGAAGCCGAATGGTGGTAGGCTTGACGACAAGATTGAAGGTGTCCTCATAGTCAAGACCATAGCGCTGCCGAAATCCTCTGGCAAGAAGGCGCGCTTTGTAACGCTCAATAGATCCATCCGAATGCTTCTTCACTTTGAACACCCACTTGGAGTCAATAATATTAACCCGTGGTGGGGGAGAAACAAGAGTCCATGTCTTGTTGCAAAGAAGAGCATGATGCTCCTCCTCCATAGCCTCTCGCCAATGAGGAACGCACATAGCAGCATGATATGAGCGGGGCTCAGAAGACGGATCCGCAACAGCAGCAGAGAGACATGTCGCCAACCAAGCAACAGTACCATCTGTACGCTTCTTTGGTCGAAAAATGCCACTGCGGCTGCGTGTATGTGGTCGTAACACAGGAGCCATCGAGGTCGAGGAAGCAGCCGGCGAGGGGCTGGATGACGATGATGAAGAATAAGCAGCCGGCAAGAGGCTATACGTGAAGATCCCAGGCGACGATGAACCAGGGGATGGATCCAAGTCTGCCAGCGGGCTAACGAGCGGAGCCACGGGCGATACCATGTAGCGGGCCGAGCAGACGCGGTCGACGCGGGCGTACCAGGCTGATCAGTGGACGAGGCGGGCGCCACAGGCACTTCCGTCGATCGTGCATGGGCACACGGATGCCATGCAACGTCGCAGTGCGATCGACATGCATATCAGAGGGCGGCGGCGATGATGATGGTGAATCCTCCAAATGCTCCAAACGAGCCCCACATCCGGTTCCTGCACCACGGTTAGGCAATAACACAGGAGAGTATGAAACATCATCAAATTGGTCAGAGGCAAGAGAGGATGAATGCATGGACGGAGAGGCATCTGTGGAGACAGGAAGGTTGGCAAACGAATAAACAAGCTCATCAAACACGACATCCCAAGAAATGTAGACACGATTAGTGGGAATATGAAGACATTTGTAACCTTTATGAAGGGAACTATAGCCCAGGAAGACACACTTTTTGGACCTAAATTCCAGCTTGCATTTGTTATAGGGTCGAAGATGCGGCCAGCAAGCACACCCAAATACTTTAAAGAAAGTATAGTCAGGTTGTTCATTAAGGAGAAGTTCAATGGGAGTCTTCATGTTGAGAACACGTGTGGGACTACGATTGATAAGAAAGCATGCAGTGGTAAAAGCATCACTCCAAATCCGGAAAGGAACCGATGCATGGGCCAAAAGAGTGAGAGCAGTCTCGACAATATGACGATGCTTACGTTCGACGGAACCATTTTGCTGATGAGTATGTGGACATGCTAAACGATGAGCAATCCCAAGCGACTGGAAGAAGGAATTGAGGTTGCGATACTCACCATCCCAGTCCGACTGAACATGAACAATTTTATCCTTGAGAAGACGTTCAACATGTTTTTGAAACTGAACAATAATATCAAACGCATCAGATTTACACTTAATAAGATAGAGCCAAGTAAAGCGACTGTAAGCATCCACAAAGCTAATATAATAGTTATGACCACTGACAAAAGTTTGGGCAGGGCCCCATACATCCGAAAAAACAAGTTTTAAAGGATCTTTCACCTCACGACTAGACTCCGAAAAAGGAAGTTGATGACTCTTCCCCTGCTAACAAGAATCACACACTGCTACATCATTATTGCTAGAGACACTAGGAAGCTCATGACGACGCAAAACATGACGAATGATAGGTGTGGCAAGATGACCAAGACGAGCATGCCACTGTGACGACGAGACGTGAACTCCACTGAAAACCCGAGAGACTCCAGGATGCTCCAGACGGTAAAGGCCCTGGTAGAGACGCCCACTAAGAAGAACGTTCCTCGTGTCCCGATCCTTAATAAAAAGTTCAAACGGGTGAAATTCACAAAACACATTATTGTCATAAGTGAGTTTAGGAACTGAAAGGAGATTACGTGTCACAGATGGTACTCTAAGAACATCATGAAGCTGAAGCCGCCTAGTGGCATGACTAGTAAGAAGGGATGCTTGACCAATATGGGAGATGTGCATACCTGCTCCGTTGGCGGTGTGGATCTTATCGGAGCCGTGATAGGGCTCGCGGGAATAAAGCTTCCCCATCTCATTCGTCAGATGCTCCGTCGCCCCAGAGTCCATGTACCAGTGCGGATCAACGGAGTAGGACTGAGTATGGCCCTGAGACTTCTGCGGTGCCGGGCGGTCGGCCATGGCCACCTGTCGCGCAGTGTTGCGCGTGTCCTTCCCGTCGTTGCCGAGACCGAGGAAACTCTTCTGAAAACGGTGATGGCACTTGGAGGCCCAATGCCCGTCAAGACCATAGAGCTGGCAGACCCGCCGACCCCCATCACCAGGTAGGGTCAGAGTGGGGGTGGACGAGGCCGTAGGCAGCGGCGCGGAAGAACATGCGCATGCCAGAAAATATACTTGTCGAACGAGAGCTTGACGGTGATGAGGTTGCCTGCTACGTCTTGAGCTTGCGTTGGTTTTCCTTGAAGAGGAAAGGGTGGCGCAGCACAATAGCGTAAGTATTTTCCTCAGTTTTTGAGAACCAAGGTATCATTCCAGTAGGAGGCTCCTCACAAGTCCCACGAACCTACACAAACAAACAAAGAACTCGCAACCAACACGATAAAGGGGTTGTCAATCCCTTCACGACCACTTGCGAAAGTGAGATTTGATAGAGATAATATGATAAGATAAATATATTTTTGGTATTTTATAATATAGATGCAAAAAGTAAAGATGCAAATAAAAGTAGATTGAAAGCTTAGATGATAAAAAATAGACCCGGGGCCATAGGTTTCACGAGAGGCTTCTCTTAAGATAGCACACTACTAGGAAAAGGGCTATAGATGATATGGACACTAATGGCGCACCAGACATGTGGTGCGCCATTAGTATATACTAATGGCGCATCATGTGTTGGTGCGCCATTAGTGTCCAAATACTAATGGCGTATCACATCCACGGTGCGCCATTAGTAACAAATTTTTTTATATTTTTTTTTAAAACTAGTAATGGCGCACCAAGGGATAGTGCGCCATTACTAGTTAAACTAGTAATGGCGCACCACATCCACAATGCACCACTAGTAATTTTTTTTCAATTTTTTTAATTTTTTTCAAAGTTAGTAATGGCGCACCGTGGGTCTGGTGTGCCATTAGTAGTTTTATGGCGCACCGTGGGTCTGGTGCGCCATTAGTAGTTAAAACTAGTAATGGCGCACCACACCCACAGTGCGCCATTACTAACAAATTTTTTTTTTCAAATTTAGTAATGGCGCACCAACTAGTAATGGCGCACCACACCAACGGTGCGCCATTAGTAATTTTGACCCAAAATTCCCCCGAATGCACCCCCCCGGACCGCCTTTTCAGTTTTAAAAAAATAAAAAAAATAACGGAAATGTCAAAAAAAAAAAGTTTCCCATGTGATATGTGGTCTAGTTGTTGTGAAAATTTACAAATATGAATTTTGACTTTATTTGCAAAATCTCTCTAGAATTTGTAAAATGGGCATAACTTTTACATACTAACTCGGATGAAAAAGTTACATCCAAATTTAACGGGGGAACCCCGTTAAACATTTTCAAAATCCTCAAAAACCTAACAGAAAAAAAGTTATGGGGCTTTTAAGATCTGGATGCAAAAAAATTCAAAAAATTTCAAACTTACTAGTGGCGCACCGTTTGCTAGGTGCGCCACTAGTAACAGAAAAAAATTAGTTTCGAATTTTTTTTCGGGATTTTTTTTTTCAAAATATGATACGTAATATGAACGGAAGTTTGAAATAATTTTTCAAAATTTCATCACACTCATGAACATGAACAAAGTCCTAAACATCAACAAGGTTTAATAGGATTGATATGCTAGATATATCAACTAGTGCTTGTGAAGTGAGCTGGTGCTGGGGTTGGATAGAACTCTGAAGTTAAGCGTGCTTGGGCTGGAGTAGTGTGAGGATGGGTGACCTTTTGGGAAGTTTGACCACAGAGTATGATTTGATGCCATTAGTCATAAGAACAGAGTAACACATTAAGAAAGATGACATGATGTAGAGGGATAAACTCAAGCAATACGATATAAACCCCATCTTTTTATCCTCGATGGCAACAATAAAATCGTGCCTTGCAACCCTTTACATCCTGGTAAGGACACGCAAGATTGAACCCAAAGCTAAGCACTTCTCCCATGGCAAGAAAGATCAATCTAGTAGGCCAAACCAAACCGATAATTCAAAGAGACTTGCAAAGATAACTCAATCATACATAAAAGATTCAGACAAGATTCAAATATTTCTCATAGATAAACTTAATCATAAACCCACAATTCATCGGATCTCGACAAACACACCGCAAAAAGAGTTTACATCGAATAGATCTCCACAAGAGAGGGGGAGACCATTGTATTGAGATCCAAAAAGAGAGAAGAAGCCATCTAGCTAATAACTATCGACCCGAAGGTCTGTGATAAACTACTCACAACTCATCAGAAGTGTTGGGGATACAACTACGGAGTGTGAACCGCCCCGGAAGGGCCGGTTTACCCTCGTGCATGATCCAGGCCCATATAGAGGCCTGGAGCCCAGAGGCGAATTAAGGTCTATACATGTAAACCGCCTTAGTATTGTAGCTTGTATTGTAAGACAAGAAAGGAGAAACCAAGCCGGACTCTTGCGTGAGCGGTTGGGATTCATAAACCGGCGAGGCGTCCATCCGTGTATATAAGGGGCGACCGGCGGCGAAGTTAGGGAGAGGATTCGAGACTAAGGCAAAGCTATTGCTCCTAATCGCGAAACCATATCAATCACATCACAACCGGGCGTAGGCTTTTACCTTCTCGAAGGGGCGAACCATATAAATTCCGTGTCTTGTGTCGCTTTAACCCCTCTAGGTAAACCCGCACGATGGCCTGCGACTAAGTCCTTCCATGAGGACATCTGCGTGACAATTCCACGACGGTTGGCGCCCACCGTGGGGCTATCGCCGCGATGGTTTGATGATCTTAGAGGCAAGTTGAAGGACTCGAAGGTTATGCGATGGGCGGATGACTAAGAGTCGTCGCGGCAAGCTCTACATCGACGATGCGGATTTGGGGCCCGAGGCGGCTCAGTTGAGTCTGGTGCGGGTCCCCTTTGGCGGCATACTGCGTGTTCATCGGCAAGATTGGCGAGTCGGGACTGGGCGGACGTGCGCACCGACCTCGTCGAGAGCGGCTCAGCGAGGCGAAGAAGAGTCCTGCCCTGGCTAAACCGGCGGTCAAGCATGTTTTCGTGGGAGTCGTCCACGGAGGTTACTGGCGGATCAGCATCTGGTGATGAAACCGTCGTTTACTCTGGCGGCGAATCGGCCGGAGGGCCGAGTCTTTATACCAGCTGCAGGATGGCGGATCGCGGGCTGTTCCGGCGGTGAGAGTATTCGGACCCCTTGATCTACCCAACGGGTTGGGGTCTTCATGGCGGTACGCAGGAGGCACTTCACTCTTGACGCGGCACCGTGGTCGCCGGTTCAACAGCGGTGATGGCAGCCGGGGCGGAGGCCTGTCGCCCACCGGCTCAAGTTTTGTCAGAGCTTTTCGACACATTGGCTGTGCTCATGGCGGAAGTTAATCCGTCGGATCAGGACCTGCACAACGCGGAGATTGCAAAGGTGAGGGAACAGATCACTAAGGCTAAAGCGGACCTGGCGGCCGCGGACGAGCGGATGGCGATGGAGCGAGCGCTTTGGATCATGAGGCTTATAGACTCAGGCTGGACCAGAGCGCGTCACAGGAAGTCATGAAAAGGAAGTACAGGTCCCGCTTACCTTCCGTTTTTGAGGGTAGGGAGCTTTTCAATACCCCGGGAGCAGGGACCAGTAATCCGCCGCCGTTGGTAAACCGGCCGGAAGCACCTGGGACGGCCGCACCGGTTCAGCCCCGTGTGGTAGATCTGTTGGGGAACGTAGTAATTTCAAAATTTTCCTACGATCACGCAAGACCATGGTGATGCATAGCAACGAGATGAGAGTGTTGTCTACGTACCCTCGTAGACCAGCAGCGAAGCGTTGACGCATAGCGTAGAGGAAGTAGTCGTACTTCTTCCCGATCCAACCGATCCAAGTACCGAGCGTCGGCACCTCCGAGTTCTGCACACGTTCAGCTCGATGGCGTCCCTCGAACTCCGATCCAGCCGAGTGTTGAGGAGAGTTTACGTCGACCGACGGCGTGGTGGCGATGATGATGTTCCACCGCGCAGGGCTTCGCCTAAGTTCCGCAGCGGTATATTCGAGGTGTAGTTTGGTGGAAGGGGCACCGCACACGGCTAAGAGCGATCTCAATGATCAACTTGTGTGTCATGGGGTGCCCTCTGCCCTGTATATAAAGGAGGGAAGGGAGGGGCTGGCGGCCACCAAGGGCTGCGCTGGGAGTCCTACTCCCACGGAGTAGGATTCCTCCCCAATCCTAGTCCAACTAGGATTGGCCAAGTGGGAAGGGAGAGAGGCGCCACCCCTTCTCCTAGTCCTAATAGGACTAGGGAAGGGGGAAGGTGCTGACCAGCACTTGGGCCCCTTTCCTCCTTTCCACTAAGGCCCATCAAGGCCCATTGACCCCGGGAGGTTCCGTAACCCCGGTACTCGGTAAAATTCCCAATTTCACCCGGAGTGATTCCGAATCAAACATAGGCTTCCAATATATCAATCTTTATGTCTCGACCATTTGAGACTCCTCGTCATGTCCGTGATCTCATCCGGGACTCGAACAACCTTGGTACATCAATATCATATAAACTCATAATAAGCATCATCGAAGCGTTAAGCGTGCGGACCCTACGGGTTCGAGAACTATGTAGACATGACCGAGACACCTCTCTTGTCAATAACCAATAGCGGGACCTGGATGCCCATATTGGTTCCTACATATTCTCGAAGATCTTTATCGGTCGACCGCATAACAACATCGTTGTTCCCTTTGTCATCGGTATGTTACTTGCCCGAGATTCGATCGTCGGTATCCAATACCTAGTTCAATCTCGTTCTTGGCAAGTCTCTTTTCTCGTTCCGTAATACATCATCTCACAACTAACACATTTAGTTGCAATGCTTGCAAGGCTTATGTGATGTGCATTACCGAGAGGGCCCAGAGATACCTCTCCGACAATCGGAGTGACAAATCCTAATCTCGAAATATGCCAACCCAACATGTACCTTGGAGACACCTGTAATGTACCTTTATAATCACCCGATTCGTTGTGACGTTTGGTAGCACCCAAAGTGTTCCTCGGGCAAGCGGGAGTTGCATAATCTCATAGTCATAGGAACATGTATAAGTCATGAAGAAAAGCACTAGCAACAAACTATACGATCAGGTGCTATGCTAATGGAATGGGTCATGTCAATCAGATCATTCAACCAATGATGTGATCCCGTTAATCAAATAACAACTCCTTGTTCATGGTTAGGAAACATAACCATCTTTGATTAACGAGCTAGTCAAATAGAGGCATACTAGTGACACTCTGTAGGTTTATGTATTCACACATGTATTATGTTTCCGGTTAATACAATTCTAGCATGAATAATAAACATTTATCATGATATAAGGAAATAAATAATAACATTATTATTGCCTCTAGGGCATATTTCCTTCAGTCTCCCACTTGCACTAGAGTCAATAATCTAGTTCACATCGCCATGTGATTTAACATCAATAGTTCACATCTATATGTGGTTAACACCCATAGTTCACATCGATATGTGACCAACACCCAAAGGGTTTACTAGAGTCAGTAATCTAGTTCACATCGCTATGTGATTAACACCCAAAGAGTACTAAGGTGTGATCATGTTTTGCTTGTGAGATAATTTTAGTCAGCGGGTCTGTCACATTCAGAGCCGTAAGTATTTTGCAAATTTCTATGTCTACAATGCTCTGCGGAGCTACTCTAGCTAATTGCTCCCACTTTCAATATGTATCCAGATTGAGACTCGAGTCATCTAGATTAGTGTTAAAACTTGCATCGGCGTAACCTTTTACTTACGAACCTTTTTCACTTCCATAATCGAGAAATATATCCTTATTCTACTAAGGATAATTTTGACCGCTGTCCATTGATCTACTCCTAGATCTCTATTGCACTCCTTGCCAATCTTAGTGGTAGGGTATGCAATAGATCAGTACACAACATGACATACTTTATAGAACCTATGGCTGATGCATAGGAATGACTTTCATTCTCTTTCTATCTTCTGCCGTGGTCGGGTTTTGAGTCTTACTCAATCTCACACCTTGTAACACAGGCAAGAACTCTTTCTTTGACTGTTCCATTTTGAACTACTTCAAAATCTTGTCAAGGTATGTATTCATTGAAAAACTTATCAAGCGTCTTGATCTATCTCTATAGATCTTGATGCTCAATATGTAACAGCTTCACGAGGTCCTTCTTTGAAAAACTCCTTTCAAATACTCCTTTATGCTTTGCAGAATAATTCTACATTATTTCGATCAACAATATGTCATTCACATATACTTATCGAAATGCTGTAGTGCTCCCACTCACTTTCTTGTAAATACAGGCTTCTCCAAAGTCTGTATAAAACCATATGCTTTGATCACACTATCAAGCGTTTATTCAACTCGAGATGCTTGCACCAGTCCATAGATGGATCGCTGGAGCTTGCACATTTTGTTAGCTCCTTTAGGATTGACAAAACCTTCTGGTTGCATCATATACAACTCTTCTTTAATAAATCCATTAAAGAATGTAGTTTTGACATCCATTTGCCAGATTTCATAAAATGTGGCAATTGCTAACATGATTGAGACAGACTTAAGCATCGCTACAATTGAGAAAATCTCATTGTAGTCAACACCTTGAACTTGTCAAAACCTTTTGCGACAAGTCGAGCTTTGTAGATAGTAACACTACTATCGGTGTCCGTCTTCCTCTTGAAGATCCATTTATTCTCAATGGCTTGCCGATCATCGGGCAAGTCAACCAAAGTCCATACTTTGTTCTCATACATGGATCCCATCTCAGATTTCATGGTCTCAAACCATTTCATGAATCTGGGCTCATCATCGCTTCCTCATAGTTCGTAGGTTCATCATGGTCTCAAACATGACTTTTAGAATAGGATTACCGTACCACTCTCAGTGCGGATCTTACTCTGGAAGACCTACGAGGTTTGGTAGCAACTTGATCTGAAGTTTCATGATCATCATCATTAACTTCCTCACTAATTGGTGTAGGAATCACTGGAACTGATTTTTTGTGATGAACTACTTTCCAATAAGGGAGAAGGTACAATTACCTCATCAAGTTCTACTTTCCTCCCACTCACTTCTTTCGAGAGACACTCCTTCTCTAGAAAGGATCCATCTTAGCAACGAAAAACTTGCCTTCGGATCTGTGATAGAAGGTGTACCCAATAGTTACCTTTGGGTATTCTATGAAGGCGCACTTCTCGATTTGGGTTCGAGCTTATCGGTGAAAACTTTTCACATAAGCATCACAACTCAAACTTTAAGAAAGCGACAGCTTAGGTTTCTTGCTAAACCATAGTTCATACGGTGTCATCTCAGCGGTTTAGATGGTTGCCCTATTAAGCGTGAATGCAGCTGTCTCTAATGCATAACCCCAAAGCGATAGTGGTAAATCGGTAAGATACATCATAGATCGCACCATATCATAATAAAATGCGATTCTGACGTTCGGACACACCATAACGTTGTGGTGTTCCGGTGGCGTGAGCTGTGAAACTATTCCACATTGTTTTCATTGAAGACCAAACTCGTAACTCAAATATTCATCTCCACGATCAGATCGCAGAAACTTTATTTTCTTGTTACGATGATTTTCCACTTCACTCTGAAATTCTTTGAACTTTTCAACTATTTTAGACTTATGTTTCATCAAGTAGATATACCCATATCTGCTCAAATCATCTTGTGAAGGTCATAAAATAACGATACTTGCCACGAGCATCAACACTCATTGGATCGCATACATCGGTATGTATTATTCCCAATAAGTCAGTAGCTTGTTCCATTGTTCGGAGAAGCGGAGTTTTAGTCATCTTGCCCAAAAGGCACGGTTCGCAAGCATCAAATGATTCATAATCAAGTGATTCCAAAAGTCCATCAAGCATGGAGTTTTCTTCATGCGCTTTACACCAATATGACCTAAGCGGCAGTGCCACAAATAAGTTGCACTATCATTATTAACTTTGCATCTTTTGGTTTCAATATTATGAATATGTGTATCACTATGATCGAGATCCAATGAACCATTTTCATTGGGTGTGTAACCATATAAGGTTTTATTCATGTAAACAGAACAACAATTTATTCTCTTACTTAAATGAATAACCGTATTGCAATAAACATGATCAAATCATATTTATGCTCAACACCAAATAACACTTATTTAGGTTCCACACTAATCCCGAAAGTATAGGGAGTGTGCGATGATGATCATATCAATCTTGGAACTACTTCCAACACTCATCGTCACTTCCCCTTCAACTAGTCTCTGTTTATTCTGTAACTCCTGTTTCGAGTTACTAATCTTAGCAACCGAATGAGTATCAAATACTCAGGGGCCACTATAAACACTAGTAAGGCACACATCAATAACCTGTATATCAAATATAACCTTGTTCACTTTGCCATCCTTCTTATCCACCAAATATTCAGGGGTAGTTCTGCTTCCAGTGACCAGTTCCATTGCAGCAAAAGTACTCAGTCTCAGGCTTAGGTCTAGACTTGGGCTTCTTCACTCGAGCAGCAACTTGCTTGCCGTTCCTTTTGAAGTTCCCCTTCTTCCCTTTGCCATTTTCCTTGAGACTAGTGGTTTTGTCAACCATCAACACTTGATGTTTTTCTTGATTTCTACCTTCGCCGATTTTAGCATCGCGAAGAGCTCGAGAATCTTTTCGTCATCCCTTGCATACTATAGTTCATCACGAAGTTCTACTAACTTAGTGATGGTGACTAGAAGAATTCTGTCAATCACTATCTTATCTGGAAGATTAACTCCCACTTGATTCAAGCGATTGAAGTACTCGGACAATCTGAGCACATGCTCACTAGTTGAGCGATTCTCCTCCATCTTTTAGCTATAGAACTTGTTGGAGACTTCATATCTCTCAACTCGGGTATTTGCTTGAAATATTAACTTCAATTCCTGGAACATCTCATATGGTCCATGGCGTTCAAAACGTCTTTGAAGTCCCGATTCTAAGCCGTTAAGCATGGTGCACTAAACTATCAAGTAGTCATCATATTGAGCTGGCCAAGCGTTCATAACGTCAGTATCGCTCATATTGAGCTAGCCAAGCGTTCATAACGTCGCATCTGCTCCTGCAATAGGTCTGTCACCTAGCGGTGCATTAAGGACATAATTCTTCTGCGCAGCAATGAGGATAAACCTCAGATCACGGATCCAATCCGCATCATTGCTACTAACATCTTTCAATACAATTTTCTCTAGGAACACATATGAAAACATAGGGAAGCAACAACGCGAGCTATTGATCTACAACATAATTTGCAAAATACTACCAGGACTAAGTTCATGATAAATTAAAGTTCAATTAATCATATTACTTAAGAACTCCCACTTAGAAAAATATCCTTCAATTCTCTAAGTGATTGCGTGATCCATATCAACTACACCATGACCGATCATCACGTGTGATGGAGTAGTTTCAATGGTGAACATCAATATGTTGATCATATCTACTATATGATTCACGCTCGACCTTCGGTCTCCGTGTTCGAGGTCATATCTTATATGCATAGCTCGTCAAGTATAACCTGAGTATTCTGCGTGTGCAACTGTTTTGCACCGTTGTATTTGAACGTAGAGCCTATCACACCCGATCATCACGTGGTGTCTCAGCACGAAGAACTTTCGCAACGGTGCATACTCAGGGAGAACACTTCTTGATAATTTAGTAAGGGATCATCTTATAATGCTACCGTCAATCAAAGCAAAATAAGATGCATAAAGGATTAACATCACATGCAATCAATATAAGTGATATGATATGGTCATCATCATCTTGTGCTTGTGATCTCCATCGCCGAAGCACCGTCATGATCACCATCGTCACCGGCGCGACACCTTGATCTCCATCGTAGCATCGTTGTCGTCTCGCCAACTATTGCTTCTACGACTATCGCTACTCCTTAGTGATAAAGTAAAGCAATTACATGGCGTTTGCATTTCATACAATAAAGCGACAACCATATGGCTCCTGCCAGTTGCCGATAACTTCGGTTACAAAACATGATCATCTCATACAATAAAATATAGCATCACGTCTTGACCATATCACATCACAACATGCCCTGCAAAAACAAGTTAGACGTCCTCTACTTTGTTGTTGCAAGTTTTACGTGGCTGCTACGGGCTGAGCAAGAACCGTTCTTACCTACGCATCAAAACCACAACGATACTTCGTCAAATAGACTCCGTTTAACCTTCTCAAGGACGGGCGTAGCCACACTCGATTCAACTAAAGTGAGAGAGCAGACACCGCCGGTCACCTTTAAGCAACGAGTGCTCGAGCGGTGAAACCAGTCTCGCGTAAGCGTCACGCGTAATGTCGGTCCGGGCGCTTCATCTCACAATACCGCTGAACCAAAGTATGACATGCTGGTAGGCAGTATGACTTGTATCGTCCACAACTCACTTGTGTTCTACTCGTGCACATGACATCAACGCATAAAACCAGGCTCGGATGCCACTGTTGGGGAGCGTAGTAATTTCAAAATTTTCCTACGATCACGCAAGACCATGGTGATGCATAGCAGCGAGATGAGAGTGTTGTCACGTACCCTCGTAGACCAGCAGCGAAGCGTTGACGCATAGCGTAGAGGAAGTAGTCGTACTTCTTCCCGATCCAACCGATCCAAGTACCGAGCGACGGCACCTCCGAGTTCTGCACACGTTCAGCTCGATGGCGTCCCTCGAACTCCGATCCAGCCGAGTGTTGAGGAGAGTTTCGTCGAGACGACGGCGTGGTGGCGATGATGATGTTCCACCGGCGCGGGGCTTCGCCTAAGCTCCGCAGCGGTATATTCGAGGTGTAGTTTGGTGGAAGGGGCACCGCACACGGCTAAGGAGCGATCTCAATGATCAACTTGTGTGTCATGGGGTGCCCTCTGCCCCTGTATATAAAGGAGGGAAGGGAGGGCTGGCGGCCACCAAGGGCTGCGCTGGGAGTCCTACTCCCACGGGAGTAGGATTCCTCCCCAATCCTAGTCCAACTAGGATTGGCCAAGTGGAAAGGGAGAGAGGCGCCACCCCTTCTCCTAGTCCTAATAGGACTAGGGAAGGGGGAAGGTCTGACCAGCACTTGGGCCCCTTTCCTCCTTTCCACTAAGGCCCATCAAGGCCCATTGACCCCCGGAGGTTCCGGTAACCCCGGTACTCGGTAAAATTCCCAATTTCACCGGAGTGATTCCGAGTCAAACATAGGCTTCCAATATATCAATCTTTATGTCTCGACCATTTGAGACTCCTCGTCATGTCCGTGATCTCATCCGGGACTCGAACAACCTTGGTACATCAATATCATATAAACTCATAATAAGCTGTCATCGAAGCGTTAAGCGTGCGGACCCTACGGGTTCGAGAACTATGTAGACATGACCGAGACACCTCTCTTGTCAATAACCAATAGCGGGACCTGGATGCCCATATTGGTTCCTACATATTCTCTGAAGATCTTTATCGGTCGAGACCGCATAACAACATCGTTGTTCCCTTTGTCATCGGTATGTTACTTGCCCGAGATTCGATCGTCGGTATCCAATACCTAGTTCAATCTCGTTCTTGGCAAGTCTCTTTTCTCGTTCCGTAATACATCATCTCACAACTAACACATTTAGTTGCAATGCTTGCAAGGCTTATGTGATGTGCATTACCGAGAGGGCCCAGAGATACCTCTCCGACAATCGGAGTGACAAATCCTAATCTCGAAATATGCCAACCCAACATGTACCTTGGAGACACCTGTAATGTACCTTTATAATCACCCGATTCGTTGTGACGTTTGGTAGCACCCAAAGTGTTCCTCGGGCAAGCGGGAGTTGCATAATCTCATAGTCATAGGAACATGTATAAGTCATGAAGAAAAGCACTAGCAACAAACTATACGATCAGGTGCTATGCTAATGGAATGGGTCATGTCAATCAGATCATTCAACCAATGATGTGATCCCGTTAATCAAATAACAACTCCTTGTTCATGGTTAGGAAACATAACCATCTTTGATTAACGAGCTAGTCAAGTAGAGGCATACTAGTGACACTCTGTAGGTTTATGTATTCACACATGTATTATGTTTCCGGTTAATACAATTCTAGCATGAATAATAAACATTTATCATGATATAAGGAAATAAATAATAACATTATTATTGCCTCTAGGGCATATTTCCTTCAAGATCTACCTCGCCATCATACCGGTGCGCCCCAGACCGTGCAGACACCTCCGGGTCACTACTCCAACCCGATGGATAATCTTGTGGCGGCTGCGGCACGGTTGGAGGCGATTCCAATTGAAGGCGATTCACCACAGGCGGTAGAGACACGCCGGGTTAAGGAGCTCCTCAGGACGGCCCTGGCTCAGCAGGAAGCGTACTCGTACAGTCGGGATCGGATCCACTCCACCCCCCGCCCGAGCCGGAGCTATAGCCGACGCGTCGACGAACCGGCCGTATCCAGCAATGCGCAGCGCGGTCCGCCTCGTGGCAACAATCCGGCGGGCGGCTTTGAAGATGCTCAAGTGGTAGTGGACCGCGCCAGGGCACGTAGGGAGGCCTAGTTAGCAGCACAAGCAGAGGGTCATCCGCCCACGCCGGTTCATCCGACCATCTTCGAACCGGGGGTCACGTCTGGCTCTTTGGGGGTGCCTTGCCTCGTCCCCGCTTTACGCAGCGTCGTTTGCCCAAGGACTTTAAGGGGCGCGCAAGGTGCCAAATTATCTGCCGATTTGGCTCGAGGCGTGGATAGAAAGCTACGAGATGGCCATGGAAATGCTAGAGCGTGAAGCGGTTGCGTGTGCGAAGTACTTCACAATGATGTTGGAAGGTACGCCCGGACTTGGTTGAAAAACTTGCCGCCTAACTCTATCAGCTCATGGACCCGATTCGAGCCGGTTCATCCAAAATTTCAAAGACACCTGTAAACAACCCATATACGTGGTGGATCTGGCGGCTTGTGTCAGCGGAGGAGAGTCTACCACCCATTGGGTGCGCCGCGTTTGGAAGTTCTACATTCCTCGACCGGATCAACCCGGATTCTGCGATCTTGACCTTGGAAGCCAATTGCGGTTCGAGCCATTGAAGTTGAAGCTGGGGTCGCATGAAGCGTTTTGCCATGACATGGGCACTCTAATGGGCGTTTTGGTAAAATCGCTGATTACGATAGTACCAAGGATCCCGAATCTGAGAATGATGAAGTGGGAAGGGAAAACAGAGCGGCAACTCAGGGACCAGCAGCATCATTCGGCAGGCAATGGAGGAAGCAAGCGTAAAGCGAACGGCAACATGGGCTTTGTGGCCAACACCAACGCGCAGGACAAGGGTCAGCGGCGCAGGGGTAGGCAGTCAAACCGGGGTGGTCACAATCCGGATCGTTTGAATTTCATATTGAATCAACCTTGTTCGAAGCATGGGACGAAAGAGGTACCGGCGAACCACCTTTGGAAGGATTGTTATATCATGCAGGAGTTCAAAATCTCCAACTCTTTCCGGTATGATCAAGGGCCCGGTGGCGGTTCAGGGTCCGCCCCGGGTTACGGTGGAGGAAATTCCGGCCCGGGATTCGGTGGTAATCCGGGCGGGCAAGGCAATCATAATAATCAAGGTAATCAGAACAGTCAGAACCAAGGGGGCTACAATCAACAACAGCAGCAATCGGGTTATCAGAGCAACCCAAAGCAGTTGAATAGTGGGGATACCACGTCTTTACCACCAGCTTGGACCGACGAGACCGAAAACTTGAAGCGGGCGGTCGGCGTTGTTGAACGGCTGCGCCGCATTACCTCGCTGGTCCGAGCAGCCGATTGTGTGGAGCGAGAGGACCATCCTCCCGGGTTTACAATCCGGGTCAGTTAGCCCTGGTGGTGGCACCCCAGGTAGGAGGGTACAAGTTTACCAAGGTTCTTATGGATGGAGGAAGCAGCATCAACATCCTGTACTACGAGACTTTCCGGCGTATGGGGCTGACAGATAGGCATCTTAGGCCATCCAGCACAGTATTTCACGGAGTGGTGCCTGGTAAGTCGGCGTACCCGATCGGTAAGATAGCTCTGGAGGTGACCTTTGGAGACGAGCATGACTCCAGAACAGAAACGTTGACATTTGAGGTGGTGAAAATTCAAAGCCCTTACCACGCCCTCTTTGGGCGGCCGGCTTATGCTAAGTTCATGGCGCGGCCCTGTTATGTTTACTTACAGCTGAAAATGCCGGGTCACAAAGGAACGATAACGGTTCATGGGAGCCGCCGGATTGCTCTGGAGTGCGAGGAAGGTGATGCGGCTTACGCGGAGTCGGTTTGTGCCACGGAAGAGTTAAAGTATTATAAAGATAATGTTGATCCGGCGGATATGACCCCTTTGAAGAAGCCGACTACAGAGCATGATCCGGACTTGAAGTTCAAATCGGCGGCTGAGACGAAGCTTGTTGATTTTGTGCCCGGCGATTCGTCCAAGCAGTTCACCATCAGTGCCAACCTGGATCCTAAATAGGAAAGCGCGCTCATCGAGTTCATCCGTGAGAATCGGGACATTTTTGCATGGAAGCCTTCTGACATGCCAGGTGTACCGAGGGAACTCGCTGAGCACACTCTTAATGTTGACCCAAAATACAAACCGGTAAAACAGTTTCTTCGCCGGTTTAATGAGGAAAGGCGCAAGGCCATCGGAGAAGAAGTTGCTAGGCTTTTGGCAGCAGGGTTTATCGTCGAAGTCTTTCATCCGGAGTGGCTTGCTAACCGGTTTTGGTCCTTAAGAAGAATGGCACTTGGCGCATGCGTAGATTACACAGATCTTAACAAAGCTTGTCCAAGAGATCCTTCGCCCTCCCGCATTGACCAGATCATCGATGCAACGGCGGGTTGTGGCGTTTGAGCTTTTCGGATGCGTATTCCGGTTATCATCAGATTAAGATGGCGGTTAAGGACCAGGAGAAAACGGCGTTTATCACCCCTTTTGGAGCCTTCTGCTATGTGTCCATGCCTTTTGGGCTCAAGAGCGCCCAAGCAACTTATCAGCGTTGCGTACAGAATTGTCTGCATGAGCAGATCGGCCGCAATGTGCACGCTTATGTGGATGATATCGTGGTGAAATCAAGGCAAAAGGAAACATTGATTGAGGATTTAAAGGAAACCTTTGACAACTTGCGGGTGTACAAGATGATGCTCAACCCGGCCAAGTCGTCTTTGGTGTTCGGCGGAGCAAATTGTTGGGTTTTCGTGTCCAACCGGGGATTGAGGCTAATCCGGAGAAGATTACAGCTATCACCTCCTTAGCTAAGCCAAAGTGCATCAACGATGTCCAACGCAGCAGGCGGATTGCTGCGCTAAGCGGTTTATCGATCGCCTAGGAGAAGGCCATTCCTTTGTACCAGATCTTTGAAGAAGAGCGGATCAATTAAATGCGGAGCTCAGCTGCTTGATGAGGCATTGGAGGATTTAAAGCGGCAGCTGGCCAACCCGCCTGTTCTTGCCGCCCCTATTGACGAGGAGCCGCTCCTGTTATATGTTGCTGCTAATGCCAGGGCAGTGAGTGTGGCCATTGTGGTGGAGCGCAAGGAGGCAGGGAAGGAGTATCCGGTTCAGCGGCGATTTACTACATCGGTGAGGTTCTCATCGAATCTAAACAAAGATATCCACATTGGCGAAGCTGGTATATGGAGTTTTTATGGCAAGCGGAAGCTGAAGCAATATTTCCAAGGGCACCCCATCACGATTGGTCGATTCGGCTCCTTGGCGATATCATCTTGAACCGGAAGCGATGGCAGGATTGCTAAGTGGGCTATAGAACTTGGGCATACGGTTTAAAGTATGTGCCCAGACGGCCGTAAAGTCTCGAGCACTTGTGGATTTCATTAATGATTGGACGGAGTTACAAGCGCGGAAGAGAAGCGGATCACACCTATTGGACCATCCATTTTGATGGGTCCGAGCAATTGGAGGGCTCGGGGCTGGAGTCGATTAACTTCCCCACGAGGTGACAAGTTCTGTTACGTTCTCCACCTAATGTTCCTTGTACTAACAATGCAGCTGAGTATGAAGCTTTGCTCCATGGTCTCCGGATGGCCAAGAAATGAATCTCAGCGGGTTAAATGCTTTGGTGACTCGGATTTGGTGGCCCGGCAAGTATCCGCACTTGGGACTCAAAGATCCACTCATGGCTGCGCACCGTCGGGAAGTGGATGTTGTTGCAGGACATTTCAAAGGATATCAGGTGGACCATGTGGATCGTCGGAAGAACGAAGCGGCTGATGCTTTGAGCCGGCTGGGTTCCCAGCGTAAACCGGTCCCGCCCAACGTTTTCCTTGATGTGCTGCACAAACCGTCAGTTAAGCTCCCTGATGAAATTGATTTGGCTATACCTGATCCGGAGGCTCAATTGGTGGCGGCCTTGCATGTCATTCCGGATTGGACGCTCCCTTATTTGGCATACATGAACCGGGGCGAGTTACCAGAGGATGAGACGTTGGCCCGGCAGATCGTTCGGCGGTCTAAGTCTATGACAATTGTTCATGGCGAGTTGCACCGTCGCAGTGTGTCAGGGGCGTTTCAGCGTTGCGTGTCCCCTGAAGAGGGCTGTGAGATATTGCGAGAGATTCATGAAGGGGATTGTGGTCACCACGCCGGTTCAAAATCCCTGGTGGCCAAAGCATTCCGCCATGGTTTCTATTGGTTGACTGCCCATGCTGATGCGGAGGATCTGGTCAGACGATGTGATGGTTGCCAAAAGTTCTCCAGACGTGCTCATGTGCCAGCCCAAGAGTTGAGGATGATTCCAATTACTTGGCCATTTGTGACTTGGGGGCTGGATATGGTTGGACCTTTCAAAAGGTCCAAGGACAAAAAGACCCACCTGTTGGTGGCGGTGGATAAATTTACCAAGTGGGTTGAGGCAGAGCCTGTTAGCAAGTGTGATGCAGCCACGGCGGTTCAGTTCATCAAACGGGTGATTTTCCGGTTTGGTTTTCCACACAGTATCATCACGGACAATGGCACCAATTTGTCCAAAGGAGCTATGAAGGAATTTTGTGAACGAGAGCACATCCGACTTGATGTTTCTTCTCTAGCCCACCCGCAATCCAATGGTCAAGCGGAACGAGCTAATCAGGAAATCTTGAAGGGTATCAAACCCCGGCTTATGGTCCCTTTGGAAAGGACGCCGGGTTGTTGGGTGGAAGAGCTGCCATCAGTGATATGGAGTATAAACACTACCCCCAACCGATCCACTGGATACACGCCGTTCTTTATGGTCTATGGAGCGGAGGCGGTCCTTCCCAGTGATATCCGTCACGACTCGCCTCGAGTAGCAGCTTATGTTGAAGCGGGTAGCGAGGCAGCACGGCAAGATGATTTGGACCGACTGGACGAAGAGCGCGATATGGCAGCAGCCCGTTCGGCGGTCTACCAGCAAGATCTTCGTTGGTATCACAGCCGGCGGGTTAAAACCAGAACCTTTCAGGAAGGAGATTTAGTGCTGCGGCTCATTCAAGACCAGAAAGATATGCACAAGCTATCCCCACCTTGGGAAGGACCTTTTGTGGTCAGCAAGAATCTATACAACGGGTCCTACTATCTGATTGATGTTCGAGAGCGAAAGGACTCACACACGTCAGAAGAAGAGACCAACAGGCCGTGGAACATAGCTCATCTTCGGCCTTATTATACCTGAGCCATTGGCTCCACTTATGTACATATCAAGACAATGTATATATTATGAATAAAGGCAATAAACCGGATCCTCGGCTAAAGCGGGTATCTCATTACGTACAAAAGACGGTTCGGGTACATGGAGATGTTGTCGTGAAGCGGCCTCGGTTTAACCCTTGGCATTGTTTTCAGAAACTTTTGTCATTTGGGGGCTTGGTCGTATCCGAACCAATGCAACGCCTCTTGGCAGGCGAAAGCCACCAGATCATTTGGGGACATGGTCACGTCTGAACCGATCCGCCTCTTGGTCGGCCTAAGGCCATAGAATCACTTGGGGCTTTGGTGAACCGAACCATTGCAATGCCACTTGATCGGCATCATGCCACGAGTTCAGTTGGGGACCTGGCTGACTCGAACCATCGCTACGCCGTATAGGGGGCTTGGTCCTGTCCGACCATGGTAACACCATCTGATCCGGCTCAGTACAGCCTTTCCTTGCAAAACGGTTTTTTCTCATTGATTTTTGCTTTTATGTGGTTTTGATACCAACCATTTGGCTTTTGTCGGCCTTCTTAAACCGACAAATTTTTTATTAAACCGGATTTACGTTGTTGGTACGTTTTTAAGCTGGCGATTTTGTTCCGGTTTGATTTTCTTTGTTAAACATCCATTGTGGAGTAACAGGGGGCTTATCATGCCCGACATGATTTACACGGTAAATCGGTCTTATACACGCAGGGATTGCTCTCCTTTGACGGTGATGGTCTATAAGACCTCCGCTTCGGGATTGGCTAAAGCCAACTGTGTGCCTGATGCTGGCAGGTATGTTCGTATCACATGGTTTTGATCGTATACCTCGGTATTTTCTCATATAAATATATTGGTATCAATCTGGCTAGAGGTGTAAACCGCCATGGCGGTTTAAGAACTTGTGATTGCAGGCAAAATATGTGGCAGGATTTACTAAAAAAGCCAACGGATCCAGCACCGCCATGCAAAGGTTTACAAACTGAGGTTGTACCGGCATTGTTCAATGAAAGACACTGGCTATCCTATTACAAAGCCTTTCGAGGCCCGGCGTTTCACGCGGAGTTATGCCTTGAAGCTTTAGATATGTCACCCGGCTTGCCGGATCACGCTGCTTCACCGGGTTGGCGCGAGGTGGAGGGGACGGCGCCTGGCGTCGGTTCAGTTTCTTCTTCTTCTTCACCCAAAGCCCGGAAGTCATTGGTAGACCAGTCAATCCGGGTTAAGGCCTGAAAGACAGCTTCTTCACTTATCAGCTCAGCCGGATCAATGTCAGGGGCGTAAGTGTGCTTACGGATTGGAGGAATCAGGCTCTGCACTTCCGGGATGACAAATTCCACCCGCTTGTTGTTTGTGTCATAAAAAGAGCGGTGAACCTCCAGATTGGCTTCCGCGGCCAGTTGACTCGCCAACGGACGCATTTCCTTTGTGATCCGCTTCAGGGCATCGTTATCAAAGGCTTCACCGTTTTCTTGAGCGCTGGGAAAACCTTTAGCTATGTCAGCCGGATCAAGATCCGCTATCCATGCCTTGGCACGAGTCAGAGCCAGTAGGGTGCCAGCCCGGGCTGCGGATCGCTTCATCTCTTCAAGCTGTCCCGGAATCATGGACAGCCGGTCCAGCGTCTCTCTAATCAGGGATGGCGCCGTGTTGTCATATGAAGTGGCGCATATGACCCGCTGGGCGCCAGTATATAGCTGCTCAATCAGGGTGTACGAAGCCTTGAGTTTTTCCGCGCGTCGAGCCGGATGAGCGATCGCTTGCCTACACCAAGTTTAGACAGCTCAAGTTAAACCGGCGGAAGCATTAACACAGGCATGTTCAGTGTAAATTTGCTTACCAAAGACGGCAGAGGTCATGGCATGCACTTGGCGTTTGAGTCGGTAAGCTCTTGATCCACGGTTTAAGGGCCGCCTCGGCTTCCTCCGCCCGCTTTACTAAACCGGCTTTCTCGGTGTCCGATTGACCCTTTCGGTTGTACCACTCCTTCAGCTGTTCCATGGTGGTCGGGGCAGTTTTAGCTCATCCTTGGCTTTGGTGGCTTCGCTATTTGGGTTTCAGATTGGTTGGAGGTCACAGAGTTGCACCGCTTCTTTGGTGTATTTCATTCGATGACAAAGGAAGCATGTTAGTGGTTTTATTATACAAGTCCCAAGCTTAATACAAGTATTCAACTTGGCACTTGGGGGCTAATGGCTAGTTGATCTCAATTTGCTATAAAGAGACACACCTTAAGTCCCGGTTTAACTTTACAAAGTTAAACCGACCCTTGGGGGCTACTATGCAGTTAAAATAAAAGAAAGGTCAGTCCATTACCTCATAGCGGTCCTTCATGCGATTTACTAGACCGGCTTCAAAGTCACGGCTTGTGTAAAGCCGGTTCAGAAAGCCGGAATGAAGCTCTTGGGCAGAGATATTGTCGTAAGCCGACATATCAGTCTTCCCCTTGTCCTTGCTCATAGTAGTGGAACCTTCTTTGATGCTGTGCTTTGCTAAAGCGACCGGTTGGCTAGGAGCAGTATAACCAGTACCTGTCACAATAACATCGTCATTTTCAGCGGTCTTGTTTGGGCTCGATGTCGTTTTGCTCTGGCTCGGCGGTTCAACAGTCACGACCGGCTCGGCGGACGGGTTTGATGGAGCAGGCTGTGAAGTTTCCACTTGGACCTCCGGTTCAACTTCTGGCGGATCAGCAGTGTCGTCTTTGTACAACTCGCCAGAGCTTTCCTTGGCAGCTTCAGGATTTTCGTGTGGTTGTTCTGGGGTTTTCTCCGGATCAACATCCGGGGTAGGATCAAGAGTTTTTGCTTTCTTGCTCAAGCGAGCCTTGGTGCTGCAATATACAAAATTGGATCAAGACAAATTGACCAAGGTAATGGTAAGTCGAATTGATGGACAGCAATTACATACCCTGCGGCGATGTTCAGCGGAGGCAGTTGTGTGGTGGATGAACCGCCGACGAGTTGGAAGAGGCACAGTAATTGGTCGACGGATTGAGAGGACATCGGAAGAAACCTTTTAAGGGATAACGCTTTTCGGAGAGCAAGTCACCTCTGGACGGCCTTCCGGGTTGGAGTGTCAGTAAACCGGATGAGGTAATCCGTTGGCCCTTGTGCGGGTTGTCTGGCGCTCTTCAGCCTGCTGTGTCTTCAAGGAAAGATTTGGATTCAAGTAAGCACAGGAATGATATTTTTCACTTTCGGACGGGCGCGACGAATTCTCTTAACCGGCGCAAGATCGGATTCGGAAGAAAGTAAGATTACCTCAACAGGATCGGCATGGCTGGCTTCAGCATCATCCTGGGAAGAAAATTGTCAGTAAAAAGATTGTAAAGGGGCCAAGCATATGCAGGAAGAAACATAAAGCGGAAAGCCGGTTTACGGCGGTTTCCTTGTAAGTGTCAAGTTTTACCTCAGCTTCAGATTCTTCGTCCTCCGGTGGATCAGAGGACTCGGCGGTCTTCTTCTTGCCTGCTTTCTTAGTGGCCTTGGATTTTACACGCGGCGCACGAACCGGTTTGGTGCGTTTCCAGAAGGAGCTGTCAGCCTGAGAAGTAACAAGGATTAGCGTATATCAACAGAGTATTACGAGCCTGAAAGGCAGTAAGTAAAACTTACCACCGGCGGTTTATTGGTGGTGCAAAATGGAGCCAACCCGGTTAGGCTGCAGACGGAGATTGGCTCATCGAGCATCTTCTTGACGATCTCGGTGACTTCCTGTTCAGTTATTGGCAGCTCGTGACGCCTTTGAGGATCTTTGAGGCTGCCGGTATACTCGTGCATCAATCCGGGCCGGCGGCTTAGTGGCAAAATTCCCCAAGAAACCCAGCAACGCACAAGGTCCACGCCGGTTAAGCCATTGGCCATTAGAGCTCGGAGCTTGATTATTTGTGGAGCGAAGTTCTTCCGTTCCGCGGCGGTTAAGCGTGAAGGCAGTGGATGCTGGTTGCTGAGCCGGTGAGAGCGGTAACCCGGCAAGGGGTTTTCGTTGGCAGGGGCAGTGTTCCGGCAGTAAAACCAAGTTTGGTTCCAATCCTTTGGATGGCTGTGATGTTTGGCGTGAGGAAAATCGACTTCTTTTCTCTTCTGGATTGAAACGCCGACCAGCTCCGTGTTGGGACCATCAGAAAATTCTGTGCGACGGTTCAAATGGAAAAAATCCCGGAACAACTCCACAGATGGTTCCTCTTGAAGATAGACTTCACAAAAGACTTGAAAGTTGCATATGTTCGACACAGAATTTGGGCGATATCCACGAGGTGGAGTTGCAAACTGGCAAGGGCGTCCGGAAAATTTTGAACGGGCGGCAGAACCCCGGTCTAAGTGCTGCATAAACACAATTACTTCTCCCTTTCATGCTCGGGAGAAACTTCGCCCTCGGAACACGCCAATGGAGGACATTTTTCGGAGCCAAACCGCCAGTGGTGACATAACCGTTGAGCTGCGTCTCAGTGATTCTGGACCGGACCCAGTTGCAAGCAGAAAATTGAGGAGCCATTCCGGAAGGCTAAAGCTGCGAAAAGAAAGGAAGAAAACGGTTCACCATTGAACGGGTCAGGTGTTGCAGATATCGTTAAACCGGCAATGCAGCAGTCGGCTTCCCATTCCGGTTTAACTAAGGACTAATGGAGTGACGGGTTAGCTATCAAAAGTTAAACCGCCAAAGGAGGCAGAGCTGAAAAAGTTACTAAGTGTAGACAGAAACAGGTTTCTCACGCGAATGAAAGTAATCTAGATCTACCGGAATTCAGTAAGGGAAATTTCTACGACCTATGCGAACCTCGTACAACGCAGGAAGGTTCAGGCATGTTAAAATAGAGGATCTAAACGGAAAAGGGGAAGATGCATAGGGTCGGATGGACGGCGAAAGCAGCCATTTGCACAGGATGAGCGCTACGGCTGAGCCGTACGGCCATGGCGTGGCAGGCGTGAAGAACACGAGATAAACTGCGGGATGAACAAGGTCTAGAGATGGGATCTAGGGTTCGGAAAAGGACCTTACTTGATGAGCGAAGCGAGGAGGGCGCGGAATACTACGATACGGTCAGGTCGTCTGGCGGCCCGGCGTTGATAGCGTCGTTCGAAGGTCGGGGCGACGGCGGAGCTTCAAGACTGGGCGTCGCGAGGAAGGAGAAGAAGAAGAAGAGGCGAGGCGGCGGTCTATTTATAAGGGCGGAGCAATCAGCGGCGCGCGAATCGAGAGTCAAAAGCGGCGGACGGTGCAGCGGCCGCCTCGATTTCGGAATGGCATTAAATGCAGGGAATTTTACTGTTTGGATTTCTTTATTAAAGATGGCGTCGGGGCATACGCCCTGACACGTGGATCGGAAGATGACATCACGGCGGTTCAAACAGCTGGCGGTTTACAAAATGTGAAAAGAGACCAAGAGTTTCCTGAAGGTGTGAAGATTAACGTGAACCGGTTCAAGTCAATCTGGGGCCTAATGTTGGGGATACAACTACGGAGTGTGAACCGCCCCGGAAGGGCCGGTTTACCCTCGTGCATGATCCAGGCCCATATAGAGGCCTGGAGCCCAGAGGCGAATTAAGGTCTATACATGTAAACCGCCTTAGTATTGTAGCTTGTATTGTAAGACAAGAAAGGAGAAACCAAGCCGGACTCTTGCGTGAGCGGTTGGGATTCAGTAAACCGCCAAGGCGTCCACCCGTGTATATAAGGGGCGACCGGCGGCGAAGTTAGGGAGAGGATTGAGACTAAGGCAAAGCTATTGCTCCTAATCGCGAAACCATATCAATCACATCACAAGCGGGGCGTAGGCTTTTACCTTCTCGAAGGGCGAACGATATAAATTCCGTGTCTTGTGTCCGCTTTAACCCCTCTAGGTAAACCCGTACGATGGCCCTGCGACTAAGTCCTTCCATGAGGACATCTGCCGTGACAATTCCACGACAAGAAGGGCTATGGTGTTGATGAAGAAGCCCTCCGTGGTCGATTCCCCCTCCGGCGGAGCGTCGTCGAAGGCTCCAAGATGGGATCTCGCGGATACAGAAGGTTACAGTGGCGGAAATATTTCTTCGGTGGCTCCCTGGATGTTTTCGGGGTACGTAGGTATATCTAGGAGGAAGAAGTACGTCGGTGGCCGCTCGAGGGGCCCAGGAGACAAGGGGCGCGCCTAGGAGGGGTGGGCACGCCCTCCTATCTCCTGGCCTCCTCGATTGCTTCTTGACTTGCACTCCAAGTTCTCCGGATCACGTTCGTTCCAAAAATCACGCTCCCGAAGGTTTCATTCCGTTTGGACTCCGTTTGATATTTCTTTTCTTCGAAATACTGAAATAGGCAAAAAACAACAATATGGGCCAGGCCTCTGTTTAGTAGGTTAGTCCCAAAAATGATATAAATGTGTAAAATAAAGCCCATAAACATCCAAAACAGGTAATATAATAGCATGGAACAATCAAAAATTATAGATACGTTGGAGACGTATCATTGCCGAAGTGAAACGGTGGAGGCAATGAGCCCGTAGAAGTGCCTGCCGGAGGCGCGTACGCCATGGGGGCAGGGACGGGCGGCGCGAGCGACGCCACGGGATCGGGACCTGTGGGCAGCGGCGGCGGATACGCCGCATAGAGGGAAGCAGCCGACGCCGTGATCGAGGGCGGTCCCGCCAGGGACGCGGACGCCATGTGGCCCGTCGTGACAGCCGACGAAGTGGCCTCGGACGCGAGGGCCAGAGGCGCGATGGCACCGGTCGATGAGGTAGATGAAGGAGCACTTGACATATGGATCGTCAGTGCATGTCCCGGCGACGAGGAAGCCGGAGGATGGTTGGAGAAGAACGAGCCGATGCTCTGTGTCCCGATCTGAGGCGGCCGCATGGTGGCCGAGTCGAGCGGGAGAGAGAGGAGGGCGGCGAGCGAGGCTGGAAGGAACCCGGCGGAGGAGGAGCTGGAGGCGGCGGCTCCCATTATGGCGGCAGCGCGATCGAGGGGCGGCGGCGCGATGTAGGAGGCGGCGGCGATAGTTTATGGTTTTGTGGAAGCATACGTAACCAGCTCTGATACCATGTAAGACAATGATTTGGGAAAACGAGCTCAAGCCTCTAGGGGTGGCTTATCTCATTAAAGACAATATAACCGAGCCTAAAGCGAGCTCTCTCAGTGATTTGGGTTTCTCACCGTCCGTTTTCGCGATCTAAACGTTTCTCGCCGTCAGATCTAATGTGTAAAATCATCTCTCCCGCAACTGGCCCAGCTGTCCTATGGGCTGCTATTCCAGAGGACGAATCCAAGCCTTGTGGTAAAGCGGGCCGGTTATGCCAGCCCATTAAGCTAATACCGTCGTTCTCGCTCGACATGGGATGTGGATCGTCCGCTAATTGTGCTCGCTGCTCGCTGGACAGAGGAGGTGGATCGGTGACAGGGGAATCTAGCTGCACCGACGCACGCGACGCGCTCGAGCAGGATGGTGAAGCGGGCGAGCCGTGCCGGGCGACGCGGGCCATCCGTCCAGGTGACGCCGTGACGAGCACGCTATTTGGGCGAATCCAGCCGACGTGCTTGAGCGGGATCCAAGCCAAGCGCGCGACATTGCCGGCCGCGACCACGACGACTTAGATCAAGCCACGGATCGGCCACTGTTCTGTCTGTTCATCTCTCTGTCCGCGTGTCCTGCCAGAGTTGATTCCAGCCGCTAGCACTAACTCTCCACCTTGGGTTCGTCCACTAAGAATTCAATCACCGGCCGCTAGCACTCCTCCCGGCCAGATGGTTCGGCAGCCTATGTACCTACAGGAAAATCCTCCTTCTCGTTATGACAGAGATTGTTGTTGGGATTTTAATGTGTGCAGGCTACGGGTGACAAGCCGGTGGTTCCATCTGTCAGGTCAAATTACAATAATATTTTTCTAATGCGATTTGGAAAGTTTTATCAAATCCAGTGAGCAAATGAGACTGCAATACTTGGTTTGTGCTCTAGAATTATAAAACTTGCTTATAAGTCCTGCTTATCTTTTTCATGTGAACTATAATTATTTCTCTTTTTCCAGCTACATTGAAATTTGTAGATGAAGGGCATGTTCTATACCATGATTTATGATTTGGCACATAAGTGACATCCAAGAGAGGATTTTCTTCTAACTTTACTTTACAATGTGAGTATATCCTACTTTAAATTTCACATGTTCAACCGGCAGCATTTGCGCTCTATTTTGACGTTTCTATATATTTCGAACCTGTGCACCAATAGTAGAAAACAGGGCTTTCGTCCAGGCCAGTTTAGCCCATTAGTCCCGGTTCAATCCGAACCGGGACTAATGTAACATTATCCCAGTTAAATGCGGCTAAGGCATTAGTCGGTTCACTGTGCCCTTTAGTCGGTTTGTGCCTTAAACCGGGACTAAAGATGCGATACCATAGTCCCGGTTCGTGCCTCAAACCGGGACTAAAAGTGAACCTTTAGTCGGTTTGAGGCACGAACCGGGACTAATGGGGTTGAGACCTTTAGTCCCGGTTCGTGCCACGAACCGGTATTAAAGGTCCCATTTTCAAACTCTACCCCCCTGGATCGCCTTTTCAAATTTAAAAAAAATAAAAGAAAATGATGGAAATGTCAAAAAAATAAAAGAAAATAAGTTTCCCATGTGATATGTGGTCTAGTTGTTGGGAAAATTTGCAAAAGTGAATTTTGACTTTATTTGCAAAATCTCTTGAGAATTTGTAAAAATGGGCATAACTTTTGCATACTAACTCGGATGAAAAAGTTTTGCATATGAAAAATCATCTACTCGAAAAGTTACATCCAAATATGGGAACCCCGTTAAACATTTTCAAAATCCTGAAAAACCTAACAGAAAAAAGTTACGGGGCTTTTAATATCTAGACTGGAAAAAATCGAAAAAATTTCAAACTGTGGTCAAACAATGGTCAAACCATGGTCAAACTAATTATTCTAGAATATTAGTGTTACTAAATAATTTGTTCAGTTATTTCGAATTTTGGGTAAATCTGGTCAACCTGTGGTCAAACTATGGTCAAACAATGGTCAAAACATGGTCAAACCATGGTCAAACTAATTATTCTAGAATATTAGTGTTACTAAATAATTTGCTCAGTTATTTTGAATTTTGGTCAAATCTGGTCAAACTGTGGTCAAACTATGGTCAAACTATGGTCAAACCATGGTCAAACTAATTATTCAAAATAACTATTGTTTTCTAAATAATTATTGTTTTTGAAAACAATAGTTTGAAACTCAAACAGTGAAATGTGTTAATTCATGCTCAAGCAAAATTCCTGAGGGTTAATAGGATTGACATCTTACTATTGTCAGGAAAACAACAAGTGCAGACTTGGAAACGAGGCAAAATAGAACCCGGAAGTCAAGCGTGCTCAGGCTGGGGGAGTGGGAGGATGGGTGTCCGTTTTGGAAGTTAGGTGATTTGGAATGATGAGGGTGATTAGAGAAGAGGATAAATTGAGCAGTGATGAGGGGTGCTGATTAGAGATTAGGGGTTAAAATAATTCAGAAATTTAAAATAAAAATTATTCAAAAAAATTCAAAAAAATTAAAAAATCATAAAATTTCCATTAGTCGGTTGGTGTTACCAACCGGACTAAATGGAGCCCCACGTGGCATGACCTTTAGTCCCGGTTCGGATTGAGCGGGACTAAAGGGGAGGCATTAATACCGACCCTTTAGTCGGTTCACCAACCGGGACTAAAGGCCCTTACCAACCGGGACAATAGACCCTTATTCTACTAGTGCACCTAAGCATAGGATAAAAGTATTCAATTTAAACAAGTTAATATTTGATTATCAAGCGATGAATAGATTCATAATATGTTGACTGGTGCACGAAAGGGGACAAAAGTGATTTTAGTGGGATCCAGCTGACGCGTTCGAGCAAGATCCAAGTGAAGCGCGCAGCATTGCCAGCCACGACCATGACGACCTGCTCGAGTGGGATTCCAAGATGACTTGCCTGGAAGTGCAAGCCAGCGTCTAGGCACTAGTAGAAACCGAAGCTTTAAAACCGGTTCGTAAGGGCCTTTAGTGCCGGTTCTGCAACCGGCACTAAAGGCCCCCCCTTTAGTACCGGTTCGGCACGAACCGCCACTAAAGGCCCACCACGTGGCGTGAGCTCGCGCCGTGGTATGGGTAACCTTTAGTACCGGTTGGTGTTAACAACCGGTACTAAAGGTTTTTTTTTGAAAATTTTGTAATAAATATTTGATTTTTTTTTGATTTTCAATTTTTTAAATTATTTTAACCTCTAATCTCTAATCACCCCTCACCACTGCTCAATTTAATCTCTAATCTCTAATCACCCCTCATCATTCCAAATCATCTAACTTCCCGGACGGTCACCCATCCTCTCACAACCCCAGCCTGAGCACGCTTAACTTTCGGGTTCTATTCTCCCTCGTTTCCAAGTCTGCACTTGTTGTTTTCCTAACAAATGTAAGCTGTCAATCCTATTAACCCTCAGCAGTTTAGCTTGAGCATTAGGTCACACGTTTCACCGTTTGAGTTTGGAACTATTATTCTCAAAAACATTTAGTAACAGTAATATTTCTTGAATAAGTTTTACCACAGTTTGACCATAGTTTGACCAGATTTGACCAAAATTCAAAAAATTGAAATAATTATTTAGTAACAGTAATATTCTTTAATAATTATATAGCAACATTAATACTTCTTGAATAAGTAGTTTGACCATTGTTTGACCAGATTTAACCAAAATTAAAAAAACTGAAATTTGAGCATATCTTTTTTTCCTTTTGGAATTTAAGGATTCTATAAAATTGCAAACAGGTCGTAGGCGGTCACCATCGGATGCGGATTTTCGTGTTGAATTTTTTGATATATTATACATTTTTTTCCGACATCGTATGCAAAAGTTATAGCCGTTTTACATTTTCCCTACACTTTTTGTAAAACATGTCCAAATTTAAGTTTTTTAATTTTCCTAACTAGTAGATGTAGTAATATAACTACATCTCGAAGAATTTTATTTTTTGAATTTTTTATCATTTTCTATTGTATTTTTCAAAACTGAAATGGTGATACACCGCATGGGGTAGAGTTTGAAAATTGCCCTATAGTGTCGGTTTGTGTCTCCAACCGGGACTATAGGTCAAACCCCTTAGTACCGGTTACCGGTTTGTGCCACGAACCGGTACTAAAGGTGATCGCCGGGCCCCGGCCTGACGCCAGCCTGCCACCACCCCTTTTTTTATCGGTTCGTGGCACGAACCTGTACTAAAGGTTAAAAACGAACCGGCATTAATGCATAGCCGTTCGAACCGGCACTAATGGTACCATTAGTACCGGGCCAAAATCGAACCGGCACTAATGTGTCTCACATTAGGTCCTTTTTCTACTAGTGAGGGATCGCAAAGGTGAGCAGTCACACATCCACGAGGCTGCTTCTCTTCGATTTCATTGGCCGCCTTGGCGTCCTGGGCAACTTGTCCTGGTAAGCTCCTCTACAACACCACCTCCCTCGAGCCAGGTACAACGTTTGATCAACACGCGCCTCCACTTTCCTACGGGCTACGGCCGTAGCTTCTTCCCAGAACCCACGAGGCTGAATATCAAATGATTGTCCATTTGTCGTACTACAAAACAATGTGCAAGTACAGAAAATGCAGCCAAATAATTATCATGTCATGTTCACGCTAAATCACAAACACACTGGAGGTGCACCGTCAAACAAAAGTAAGTCCCAATACATGCCAAAGTATACACATCTTTCTGTCTAACATGGCAGTTTGAGAGACCCATAGCTTCTGGTTGAAAAATTGGAGAAAGACATACATATTTACTGGAAGTGTTATTCATGTCTTACATGCTCGCACATTAAATTGTAGTTTATGCTAGCTTAATTTGTAGTTATGTCCGTAAACACACACTTCATATGTTCTCCCTGTGCCCAAAAAACCTTATCTTTAAGACCAAGTGCATATGTATCATACAATGATGGGAAGTGTTTGAACATGTAGCCAGGTAGGAAGGTGGTTATATTCATCTGGCCTGCCGTGGTTCTGGGATGTTTGCTCATGCTGAATTGTTAATTGTGTAGTAGTAACCATATTCTTGAAGCAACTTGTGTATAGAGCACCCAAAAATAAAAATCAACATAGACTACAAGTGTCGCTGGACTGCATCTGAAACATATTTACGGAAATTTATAGATTAAATAGAATGGAACTCTTCATAACCCACACCGCAGTGGTTTACAGCTGGTTCATGAATGCAAATAAATAGATTCGAGTTTGTCTAATCATTGCAGAACCACCTAATATCCAGTCAGACAATATATTGTAGTGATTATTAGTGCTTAGGTAACTTATGGTATAATTGATGTTCAATATTACTTTATAGAAGATCATCATTTCTTCTGTATTTACCTGCTCAGTTCATTTATATTGCAATCAATTATACCGAAACAATGTGTCAATCTATAGTGGTACTGGAGTATATAGAAACTAATTAAGTAGTGTTACTAGCACTAAAATGGCACAAAGGGATACAGACAAAAAACACTTCTAAGGTGATCATGACCATTGTGTAATTCAGAAAGTTGATTATGTTACTTTTGTGTAGTTTATCTTCCATGGTGACATAATCTCTATCAATGTTACAGCAAAGCATGTACTAAGTTATTTGTTGAAGGAAGCCTACCGTATTCTGAGTCCACCAGTGAAGCCTTTTTGTGGTTATATACAATATCTCATTTTTCTAAGAGGCTGACATATATTATAAAGTGCCACAATAATTGAAGACCAACAGGAACCGAATTTTTCTTAGCATACTTCAAGTGCAACTACACTGCAACTTCTCAAGGTATGCAAATTATGTCCTCTCACACACCCCTTGCTTAATCTTTCAATTATGTCCAAAAGATGGGTTCACCAAGTACAAAGTTTGTCTTACCGTTGTTAGCTCCCCATTTCATTCTCTACAGAGCTCTCTCCTTAATTGTAAGACTGGATATTCTTTCAAACACAAAATATAACACATCTGAGGTTCAGTTTGTTTCTACATGGCAGTAGCATCACAAATGATAGTGAAAAAACCCCGATAATCGCATCATGTAGACCAGACAATGTTCCAACTCAGATAGCTGCCCTTATTTATCAATATTTTATTGTTTACTATAGTGTTAATGAAAATTGTCTTACTGGAATCCTTCCATTCTCTAATATCTAATTTTATTGTCAGCAGAAATCGATATTTTATTCTCTATAGGGCCATGTCCTTAATTTTAAGACTGGGTATTCTTTCAAATATAACACATGTGAGGTGGAGTTTGTTTTCTTATTGGCAGTAGCATCACAAATGATATGTAAAAAGAAACAAATCAACACTCACATCATGTACCAGACAATGTTCCAATTGAGATAGCTTCCCTTATTTATCAAAATTTTATTCTTGACTTCAGTGTCAATGAAAATTGTCTTACTATAACCTTCCGTTCTGTAATATCTTGTTTATTGTCAAGCAGAATTTTCCTTCTTAGTTCCTGTTGCCTACACAAGATCATCTTTTGGGTGCAGGATGCAATTGTTTAGAAGACATCAATAAGAAATGGAACAATTAGAGAGTAAAAGTCCGATGACCAATACCGACTAAGCCATATGAGCACATTGAAAATGTTGTAATAAATTATTAGTTACATATATTTATGTAAATTTCGGTGTCCATATACTTATGTAAGCTCCTACCATTCTATTGTAGAAATAGACGGGCGCATCAACGCGCGCCATCAATGATCTAGTATATATAATGGGTGTGTTACAATAGGTACAATATACGTACACAAATACAGAAGCTATACATAGTCTGACAGCGTCTGAAGAGCTCAAAGCCCTACTTTCCACCCAGCCGGTACTTGCTGCTACAGTCAGTAAAGAGCCTCTTTTGCTTTACATCGCAGCCACAGGACAAGTTGTCAGCACAGTGCTCACAGTCGAGTGGGAAGAGGAAGGCAAAGACTTCAAAGTTCAGCGCCTAGTCTATTACATTTAAGAGGTCCTGACCCCGTCCAAGCAGAGATACCCTCATTATCAGAAGCTTGTTTATGTGATCTACTTAACCATGAAGAAGGTTGCGCACTATTTATCTGATCATTCAGTTTCAGTCGTCGGCGACGCTCCATTATCAGAGATCTTGAACAATAGAGATGCAACTGGTCGACTGGCAAAGTGGGCAATTGAACTTTTTCCATTGGATATCAAGTTTGAGGCATAGAAGGCCATCAAATCTCAAGCAATTGCAGATTTCCTCGCAGAGTGGACAAAACAACAGCAGCTGACTAAAATTCAGTCGGAACACTGGACCATGTTCTTTGATGGGTCCAAGATGTTGAATGGCTCTGGTGCAGGAGTGGTCTTAGTATCCCCACGAGGAGACAAGCTCAGTTATGTCCTCCAGATTCACTTTGATTCTTCTAACAATGATGCTGAATATGAGGCACTATTGTATGGGTGCGTATGGCCATCTCACTCGATGTTCGGCGCTTGATGGTCTACGACGACTCAGATTTAGTGTTCAATCAGGTAATGAAGGAATGGGATGTCAGGAGTCCCACAACGAGTGGTTACTGCAACGCGGTAAGAAAGCTGGAGAAAAAGTTTGAGGGGTTAGAGCTCCACCACATACCTCGACTCAAGAATCAAGCGGCTGATGATCTAGTGAAGATAGGTTCCACTCGGAAGCCTGTCCCCAGCAATGTGTTCTTGGAGCATCTCCACACCCCATCAGTGCAAGAGGATCCCTTCAAGGAAGAGCCCCCGCAACCGATAAGTTCAACCAACCCGACTGAGATTGAGATTCCAGCTGTGGTCGACTTATCATGGAAGTCTTGGTGATCACATCCGACTGGACAGTACCGTACATTGCGTACATTCTTAGAAAGGAACTCCCAGAGGATGAGGATGAAGCCCGTCAGATAGTCCGTCGATCCAAAGCCTTTACAGTGATGAAAGGACAGCTTTACACAGAAAGCGTCACAGGAGTGGCTCAGCGCTGCATCACCCCAGAAGAAGGTCAAATGATCTTAGACGATATCCACTCGGGGACCTGTGGTCACCATGCGTCCTCTCGGACCATTGTGGCCAAAGCATATCGAGCAGGATTCTATTGGCCTCGAGCAAACGAAATGGCAAAGGATATAGTCGATAAGTGTGCAGGCTGCCAGTTCTATTCCAACATGTCTCACAAACTTGCGTCTGCCTTGAAAACTATTCCACTCGTCTGGCCATTTGCAGTCTGGGGGTTGGATATGGTTGGCCCCTTCAAGACCGGTGCGAGTGGTTTCACTCATCTGCTCATAGCAGTCGACAAGTTCACTAAATGGATTGAAGCTAGGCCTATCAAGAACCTCGGTGCAAGCACTGCTGTCAGTTTCATCAAGGAGTTGATATTCAGATATGGAGTTCTTCACAACATTATCACATATAATGGCTCCAACTTTGATTCTGACGAGTTTAAGGCGTTCTGTGCAACCCAAGGCACTCGGGTCAATTACGCATCAGTCGCATATCCTCAGTCGAATGGACAAGCAGAAAGGGCGAATGGTTTGATCCTCCAAGGGTTAAAACCTCGCCTAATGCGTGACCTCAAGCATGTTGCTGGAGCCTGGGTAACCGAGTTGCCATCCGTCTTGTGGGGGCTGGGAACAACGCCGAATCGGTCGACTGGCCGGACTCCTTTCTTCTTGGTGTACGGTGTCGAGGCTGTACTCCCGAGTGATTTGCTGCACAATGCCCCCAGTGGAACTATTCATGGAAGCTGAAGCTGAGCAAGCACGAGAAGACGCCGTTGATCTCCTGGAAAAAGAGCGCGAGATGGCTTTGATCCGGTCGACCATCTACCAGCAAGATCTGTGTCGACTCCATGCCCGAAACGTCAGAGGACGAGCGTTCCAAGAAGGAGACCTAGTACTCTGAGTGGATCAGAAACGGCCTCACAAGCTTGCTCCGGCCTGGAAAGGCCCCTTCATCATCACCAAGGTGCTTCACAATGGAGCCTACCACATCTACAACATAGCCAAGAAGATAGACGAGCCATGTGCGTGGAACGCAGAGCTGCTCAGACACTTCTACACATAGATCACTCGACCCGACGAGTTGTAATAAAAGTGTTTCAGTTTGCTTCTCAAAGACAAGATTTTTTCAGTATCATAATGATCAGTTTCCCATAAGCATCTGTGTCTAAAATCCCCCAGTGGGTGGCTTAGCTGCGAATCCGATTTGCCTAAGTTAAAAACATTTCTGAGTGGAGAGCAATCCTCCCACTCGGAGGCTTAGCTGCGACCCAGTAATCGCCTAAGTCGCGAAAGATCCCCTGAGCTATGCCACAAGTACAATGTGCGCTCCATCCTATCCACAGGGACGATGAGGGGTCGATTGAACACCACGTCTGAGCTACGCCACAAATACAATGTGCGCTTCATCCCTATCCGCAGGGACGACGAGGTGTCGATTGAACACCACGTCTGAGCTACGCCACAAGTACAATGTGCGCTCCATCCCTATCCGCAGGGACGATGACGTGTCGATTGAACACCACGTCTGAGCTGCGCCACAAGTACAATGTGCGCTCCATCCCGATTTGCAAGGACGACGAGGTGTCGATTGAACATCGCGCCTGAGCTGTGCCACAAGTACAATGTGCGCTCCATCGTCCTCAAGGACAAATCGGTTCAAAATTAAAAAACACTCAAAAGCAACAAGAGCGAGAGCCAAGATATCCAAGGAAAACAAAGTTCGGATAAATCCCTCAAAAGTTCAGAACCATGATGGGCAGAAGTGCTCGGGCATCAAGCCCGATAGAGTTTAACGGTTACATAACCACTCGGCATCCCGAGGAAAATAAAGGGTGGGGCATAATGTTTGTTCACTCGGCAGGAGGAGGACTCGCTGGCTCGATGAAGCTGTCAAGGTCGATGCTGTCTGCGATACGCGTGGCACCGTCAAGGAAGGTGTCCATGAAGGACTGGAAGTCGAGCTTCTTTGTGTTGGCAACCTTGAGGGCCGCCAGCTTTTCTTCTCTAACGTCCTTGCAATGCACTCGGACCAGTGACAGAGCGACGTCGGCACCACACCGAGCGGATGACTTCTTCCATTCCTGTACTTGACCAGGGATCTGATTTAGTCGAGCCATCAGAGACTCGAGGTCCTGTGAAAGTTTCGCCTGAGGCCAGAGTTCATCGTCAACCATCGCGGCCTTCAGTCGAGCGAGGTAGTCCACGTCACTGTCCAAATGAGACTCCAGCCATAACACGTTCATCGCAACGTCGCCTTTGACGGGGCCGTTTATGGGATCGAGACCTGTCTCAACCCGCCCAGTTTCTGCTTCGAAGTCCTGGCAAAGCTCTGCGCACTCAAAAAAACAATGGGTCGACAGTTCAACAAGACATGTCAGTCGGCGTCTCAAATCAGTCGAACCAGAGGAAATACCTTCAAGTTTTAGGACCAACTTCACAGCAAGCTGCCCCAGATACGACTCCAACTCGCCCTGTTTGGCTTTGAGGTTCCCAACTTCACCAGTCAAGCTCTCCTTGTCCTTCTCCAGCTGTGTGATTTCGTCTTCTAACTTTCCGACTGAAGCCGACTTCTTGTCCGCAAGCGTTGTTTTTTCTCGCGCCTGCTTCTGGGCTGCAGCAAGGTCCAAGTCCTTCTTCTCCAGAGCCTGCTTCATTTTGTCTAAAGAAATAACAATCTTCAGACGAGCCTAAAGGCGACGGTTTTCACTGCGCACATCTGTTCGAGTGGAATCACTTGATTCAAAGTGACTGGAAAGAAGAAAGGGAGAATCATAACGTAAAAGGTTCCGAGTGGTTATCTCCCATGATAGCTGTTTCCTCCTGGACCTTCTTGAGGTTCTTCTTGGCCAGCTCCAAGTCAAGATTGATGCTGATCTGCTTCTTGTGCATCTCAGAAAGTTGAGCCCCAATATCACAAGACTTCTGCAGTCAACAAAAGGGATATGTCAGTCGATAGAAATGAAAGTTAACCTCAGTATAGTTTTTCTAAGACTACCTCCGAATCAAATATTTAATAGTAGTCTCGTGGACTAGACCCAGTGGGTGCACTTGGTGTGCCCCCACTGGTCCGGGCCTTACACTCGGCATGGTCTGCCAGCAGGAGTAAAAAAGGGGGTGATTCTAAGACCCGAGTCAACTGCCAGTAGTCGACCGCGGTCTCGGGGACTACACCCAGTGGGTGCACTATGCGTGCCCCAACTGGTTCAGAAAAACACTCGAGTCAACCTAGTCGACCCAAGCAGAAAAGCTACTTCCGTTTGGCTACAAGAAAACACCACAGTGGGGGGTTCGATGCGGATATCAGACTCATAGATGCACATAAAAGGTTCCAAAGCAATCATCCAAGGACATCATACGTGCAGAAAAGCGACGATTGCAACTATCACTACTCAAAAGATCAGCTGGAAATCAACTAACGTTGACGTTCACCTCCAGAGCAGTAGTGGTGTGGTAAGCGACCTGACTGGCCTCATGCACCACTTTCATCTGCTCCATCACGAGGTTCACTTGGAGAAGAGCTTCCCGGGAAGCACTCGACGGATGGTCCGGAGTCTGGTATGCAGTGAAGAGGGATGGTGGCAATGCAGTCAGAGCAACTACAGGATCGGATGTGTGGAGTTGTATCGGAGCGGCAGGGGCCTGAGTAGTCGACCCTCACAGATGGTCGGTCGACAGTGGATTGGTGAAAGTGACGCTGGTCCGAGCTAGGTCTCCGGATCGCTCGACCGCCGACTCAGGCACTTGTCCTTCAGCCGCCCTCCCTGCTCGAGGTCCTGCCCTTCCTTCTCCTCTCTCTTAGAGGCACTTCTTCATCTTGATCATCCGGAAGGGTAATGACGTCTTGCGGGGCTGCAACATGGACAATCCCAAGAGTTCAATCGACCAGATAATCAGTCGGCAGATAAAATTCAAATTGGAAAGGGCTTACCGGCTATGGAAGTAACCGTGTCATCAGCCTCCCCATCCCCTGGGGCCTTATCAACATCCATGTCAGTTGCAGAAGTCACGGGGCTGAAAAAAGTTCATAGTCCACTCAGTAACTATAGAAGTATCAGTCGGAATAAGGAAACACAGAAAGATAGAACACTCACCCAGAGGCGACGGGAACGTCCATCTTGATCTTCGGCAAGGTTTTCCGAGTCGTCGAGGGCACAACCTTGGGCTGCTTGGCAACCTTCTCCGTCGGCTCCGGAGTCAACGTCCGAGTGCGTTTCTGCGCCTGGGTACAGGGAGCCGTGACCTTGCCGCGCTCACCCGCTGGATCGTGAAGAAGTTTGGATCGACGCTCCAAGCATGGAGGTGAGTCGACCCCCTCGTCGTCGCTCTCCTCCTCGTCGTCATCCTCTGGAGACTGCCAGTCGCCGCTCTCAACCGCGCTATCCTCCCCCTCCTGGTCCTGCTCCAGAATTTGCTCACCATTGGGCATGGAGCGCATCTCAGTATAAATCTACAAAACAAAGAGTCGAGTGAATTTCAGTCGGATTCAGAGACAGATACGAGATGCACAAGAAAACAGTCGGTAGCAAAAGTTCAAACCTTGTCTGGTTGATTGCTGCCGCTAAATGGGACGACCCTCCTGGCTCCCCTGGGGTTGTCCTTGTTTCCTAAGATACTCTTCAACCACATGGCCACCGTTTTGGCCTGGACTTCCTCCGGATGGACCCAAGCGGTGTCGTTGGCACCAGAGTACATCCACATCGAGTGGTCCTGAGCCTGAAGCGGCTGGATGCATCGACTGAGAAACACCTCCAACAAGTCCGTTCCAGTCACGCCTTGATTGATCAGCTGAACCACTCTCTCGACCAACATGTCCGTTTCCACCTTCTCCGCAGCGGTCACTTTCAGTGAGGAAGGGGTCTGAACACGATCGAAGGAAAAAGGGGGAAGTCCAGTCGACTTGCCTGGAGTGGCGACGTCCTGGCAGTAGAACCAGGTCGACTGTCAGCCCCTGACCGACTCAGGAAGGGTCATGGAAGGGAAAGAGCTCCTTTTCCTCTTTTGGATACCCAAACCCCCACACATCTGGATAACGTGTTTTTTCTCGTCACTCGTGTTTGCTTTCTTCACCGACTGAGAGCGGATAGTGAAGATGTGCTTGAGGAGGCCCCAGTGCGGTCGACAACCAAGAAAATTCTCGCACATGGACACGAACGCCGCAAGGTATGTGATGGTGTTGGGAGAAAAGTGATGGAGTTGGGCCCCGAAGAAGTTCAAAAAACCCCGAAAAAGGGTGCGGAGGAAGCGAGAAACCGTTGTCGATGTGGGTGGTGAGCAGAACGCACTCACCCGGTCGCGGCTGTGGCTTCGTCTCCCCCTCCGGAAACTGCGCAGCGCCATTGGCGATCAGTCCGGACTCAGCTAGCTCGTCCAGATCTTCCTGCCAGAGCGAGGATCGGATCCAGTCGCCCTGGATCCAACCCGGCGGTAGCGCCGACCGCGACGACGAACCCCGATTCGTCTTCTTGCCTTTCGCCGCTCCCATCGCCTTCTTCACGTGTTCTAGCGCCGCCATCTTGTCCTTCACCATGGTGGCGGAGCAGCGGCATCGAGAGCGGAGGAGCCAGATGTGGTGGAGAAGCAGAGGAGAAGAAGGGAGAATGGACGTGCACAGTGCAGGCGCCTCGGCCCCGTCGCCTTTTAAAGGCCCACTTCCGAGGGGCTGATGCGCGGGCCCAGGCGATCCTGTCAAATACCGCAACAATTGCGCGCTGGGTACTTGGCAAAAAGGTGGCGCGGGGATCGATGTGCTCCTGTCAATCCATCTCGCTTACCACGGCACGCTCCGCCCCGTGCGCTTCCCCAAAATTTCGAATCCCGACAAATCCGGGATACGACGTAACCAATTGCGCCAAAGATTCCATGTCAAAGAAACAACACTCGACGGATGATGTTACAAATTCACTCGGCAATTTCTGAATCGATCAAGGCGACTGAAACAAAGCCAAAGATCCAACATGAGCCTCCTGATTCAACACAAGTACTTGTGAAGCACAAGGGTCGAAGCAAGATCAATTCCAACCTTCTTTCCACTCGGACCTCGATCCATTCGGGGGCTAATGATGATGACATAGACCTAGGGTAGAGTCATAGGCCTGACCTGTATACTCTATCCAAGGTCACTACCCTAGAAGCAAAGAAGCTCAAGAGGCAACTGGGAGTGCCCAAATATGATGTCGAGTGCAATCCACTTGACTAGTCAGATCACTCGGGTACCCCTCCTTCCCAAGACCACTCGACCATACAAGAAACCACTCGACCTATGAAGACCAGGGGTCGCACATAACAGCAACGGCCAAGCATTCACTCCGCAGTCTTCAATGGCATTAATAACACTTTACATCTAGCGTTACCAGTAATGCCCCCTCTTTATGTACATTGAACTCTCTGTAATGGGGCATGGCTGGGGTCCTGGCGCACTCTATATATGCCATCCCCTCCTCTGGGACAAGGGTTCGTACCCCCTGTAACACATACACACATATACTTAAATCCAGTCGACCGCCTCTGGGCACCGAGACGTAGGGCTTTTACCTCCTCCGAGAGGGACCTGAACTCGTAAACACTTGCGTACAACCTCGCTGTAGCTGGGACCTTGCCTCCTCTTTCGTACCCCCTACTCTTACTGTCAGTCTTAGTACCACGACATCTACCTCAACTATACAAGACTAGGAGGTGGGCCACAACTCCATTACACGTGCAATATAAAATACATACTCAACACCCCCCCACAGTCGAAGCGTCGCCAAAGACACAGAGACTGGACCTAAACTCCTCGAAGACAGGAGTAGGCAATCCCTTAGTCATCTGATGTCTACTACACAACCTTCTTCTTATAGACGTTGTTGGGCCTCCAAGTGCAGAGGTTTGTAGGACAGTAGCAAATTTCCCTCAAGTGGATGACCTAAGGTTTATCAATCTGTAGGAGGCGTAGGATGAAGATGGTCTCTCTCAAGCAACCCTGCAACCAAATAACAAAGAGTCTCTTGTGTCCCCAACACACCCAATACAATGGTAAATTGTATAGGTGCACTTGTTTGGCGAAGAGATGGTGATACAAGTGCAATATGGATAGTAGATAAAGGTATTAGTAATCTGAAATTATAAAAACAGCAAGGTAACTAATGATAAAAGTGAGCGTAAACGGTATTGCAATGGTAGGAAACAAGGCCTAAGGTTCATACTTTCACTAGTGCAAGTTCTCTCAACAATAATAACATAATTGAATCACATAACTATCCCTAAACATGCAACAAAGAGTCACTCCAAAGCCACTAATAGCGGAGAACAAACGAAGAGATTATGGTAGGGTACGAAACCACCTCAAAGTTATTCTTTCGGATCAATCTATTCAAGAGTTCGTACTAGAATAACACCTTAAGACACAAATCAACCAAAACCCTAATGTCACCTAGATACTCCATTGTCACCTCAAGTATCCGTGGGCATGATTATACGATATGCATCACACAATCTCAGATTCATCTATTCAACCAACACAAAGTACTTCAAAGAGTGCCCTAAAGTTTCTACCGGAGAGTCAAGATGAAAACGTGTGCCAACCCTTATGCATAGGTTCATGGGCGGAATCCTCAAGTTGATCACCAAAACATACATCAAGTGGATCACGTGATATCCCATTGTCACCACAGATAAACACGACAAGACATACATCAAGTGTTCTCAAATCATTAAAGACTCAATCCGACAAGATAACTTCAAAGGGAAAACTCAATCCATTACAAGAGAGTAGAGGGGGCGAAACATCATAAGATCCAACTATAATAGCAAAGTTCGGGATACATCAAGATCGTGCCATAGAGGGAACACGAGAGAGAACACGAGAGAGAGATATAAAACACATAGCTACTGGTACATACCCTCAGCCTCGAGGGTGAATTACTCCCTCCTCGTCATGGAGAGCGCCGGGATGATGAAGATGGCCACCAGTGAGGGATCCCCCCCGGCAGGGTGCCGCAACGGGCTCCCGAGAGGTTTTTGGTGGCTACAGTGGCTTGCGGAGGCGGAACTCCCGATCTATCTTCTCCGTCAATGTTTTTAGGGTATATGGGATTATATAGGTGAAAGAAGTCGGTCGGGGGAGCCCTCGAGGGGCCCAGGAGACAGGGGGCGCGCCCAGGGGGGTGGGCGCGCCCTCCTATCTCCTGGCTTCCTCGAACCTTCCCTGGCTTGAACTCCAAGTCTCCCGGATCATATCCTTTCCAAAAATCACGCTCCCGAAGGTTTCATTCCGTTTGCACTCCTTTGATATTCCTTTTTTTCGAAACACTGAAATAGGCCAGAAAACAGCGATATGGGCTGGGCCTCCGGTTAGTAGGTTAGTCCCAAAAGTAATATAAAAGTGTAAAATAAAGCCCGTAATCATTCAAAACAGATAATAAAATAGCATGAATGCTTCATAAATTATAGATATGTTGGATACGTATCATCATCACATCAGCAAACTGTTGCGTCATCGGCACGTGAAGAACCCAAACACACCCAAGGGCAACCTGCTCGCGCACGAAGTGAATATCGAGCTCAATATGCTTCGTCCGTCGATGGTGCATGGGTTGGCGGAGAGGTAGACCGCGCAGACGTTATCGTAGTAGACAAGAGTGGTCTTGTGAACATCAGAAAGCAACTCCTGGAGCAGCTGATGTATCCAAGAGCATTCAGCCACGACATTGGCCACAACACGATACTCTGCCTTGGCGCTGCAGCGGGAGACCGCGGGCTGCCGCTTCGATGATCAAGAGATCAACGAGGGCCCAAGGTAAACACAGTAACCCGACGTAGAACGTCGTGTGTAAGGATGGCAATTTTACCCATGGACATGGATACCCATGGATATCCGACCCGAATGGATAGGGTTTGGATATGCTTTTGTGCCCATGGGCGATGCCCAAACCCGACCCGATTACTCGTGGATAGGGCATGGATATAATCTTGTACCCATGGGTATACCCAAACCCGACCCGATAGTATATTTAATGGAAAAAATCTGCTATCCCTACACCAATGTCACATGCTCCACTACAATATAGCACATTGTTATCTAAAGCAAGCGAAAGAAATTAGGCAATCCCCGTTGTAACTTTTATTAGTTGACATTCAATCCCCACCGTAACGTACTCCAGCGCCCCCTTCGCTTATTTTTATCTCCTCATCATTCTCATCTTTCCGAAAAATACTAAATGATAGTAGGTTGTTAGTGGACTTTGATTTACTATAAGTGATGCTTAGCTTGCCACAAGGTGAAGAATGGAAGAGATTATCTCCTTATGTTAACAATTTGATATGTCTTACTTATATGTCTTGAGAGGACCCAATGGATATCCAGTGGGTATGAATATCCATCGGGTTTGGACATGGACATAATTTTTCATCCATGGATTTTTTCATGGGCGGGCAAAGACTGTCTGAATGGATATGGATATGGATTTGATATTGTTCAACCCGATCCAAACCCGACCCATTGCCATCCTTAGTCGTGTGTCGGGGCAGCTAGCCCAGTCAGCATCCGAGTAGGCCACGAGGTTGGTGGAGGCGGAGGTCGTCAGGGTGAGTCCCGAAGACATGGTGCTGTAGATGTAACGGAGAATACGCTTCACAACAAGGTCTAGTGAGAGTCACGCGGGGCCTGCATATGAAGGCACATCTGCTGAACAGCGTACTGCAGGTCGGGCCGAGTCAGCGTCAAGTACTGTAAAGCACCGACAATAGAGCGATAAAACGCTCCATCGGACGCAAGAGACCCCTCCAGAGCAGAGACCTTCGCCTTCGTGTCGACGGGGGTGGGGGGCGGCTTGCAGTTAAGCATACCGGTACGCTACAGAAGCTCGTGGGCGTACTTCTGCTGATGCAGAAAGAAGCCATCAGCCCGGCGAATCACCTTGATGCCGAGAAAGTAGTGCAGGTGCCCCAAGTCCTTGAGGACGAACTCATCACGAAGACGAGCAGTCAGCCGCTGAAGGAGATTGGGGGCGAACGCCGTGAAGATGATGTCATCGACGTAGAGCAGCAGATATGCAGTGTCAGCTCTCTGATGATACACGAAGAGTGAAGCATCAGAGCGAGTGGTACCAAGCCCTAGGCGCCTACTTCAGCCCGTAAAGAGAACGGGAGAGAAAGCACACGAAGTCGGGGTGCTCGGCATTGACGAAACCAGTAGGCTGCTCACAGAACACCTGCTCGGCGAGATGGCCGTGCAAGAAGGCGTTGGAAACGTCCAACTGGTTCACAGGCAAGGCGTGCCAGACCGCCAGCTGGAGGACGGCGTGGATCATGCCCGGTTTCACAACCGGGGTGAAGGTGTCGGTGAAGTCCACGCCCGCACGCTGCCGAAAATAACGAACCACCCATCGAGCCTTGTAGTGCTCGAGAGAACCGTTTGGACGAGTCTTCTGGCGAAACACCAACTTGCCAGAGATGATGTTGGCTCGGGGGGGGGGGGGGGTCGCGGAACAAGGTGCCACGTGCGGTTGCGCTATAGGGCGTCGAACTCCTCCTGCATCGCAGCCAGCCAATGGGGCTCCCGAATGGCGGCGCGAGCGGAGGTGGGGACGGGCGATGGCGTCGATGTCGAGGCAGCACACACGTACTCGTCGGAGGAATAGCGCGTGCTCGGCCGATGCACTCCTGCTCGGGCATGGGTAGTCACGCCATGCGGCGGAGCAACTGGGCCGGCGATGGCGGCGGGTGCTGCGGCGGGGGCCATAGTGGCAGCGGGGGCCGTGGCCATGACAGGTGCGTTCGGGGCGGTGGCAGGGGCCATGGCAGCGGGTACTGGAACCGCGACGACGAGGGCCGCGGCGGCAGTGCAACCTGAGCCAGCGACGGAAGGGGCGACGGGCGAGGTCGAGGTCGAGCCCGTCGCAGGGGTGGCGGCGCCAGCCGGGGTGGCCGATAGGGTGCCCACTGATGCGACCTTGTAAGAGGGATACATGAAAAAAAGGGAACACTGATAACCCAGAAGTATAGGGGATCGCAACAGTTTTCGAGGGTAGAGTATTCAACCGAAATTTATTGATTCGACACAAGGGGAGCCAAAGAATATTCTCAACTATTAGCAGTTGAGTTGTCAATTCAACCACACCTGGATAACTTAGTATCTGCAGCAAAGTATTTAGTAGCAAAGTAGTATGATAGTAATGGTAACAGTGGCAAAAGGTAACGATAGCAGTTTTGTAGTAATTGTAATAGCAGCAACGGAAAAGTAAATAAGCAAAGCACAATATGTGAAAAGATCGTAGGCATTGGATCAGTGATGGATAATTATGTTGGATGCAATTCATCATGTAATAGTTCCAGTTCATCACTGTAATGTAGGCATGTATTCCGAATATAGTCATACATGCTTATGGAAAAGAACTTGCATGACATCTTTTGTCCTACCCTTCCGTGGCAGCGGGATCCTAATGGAAACTAAGGGATATTAGGCCTCCTTTTAATAGAGTACCGGACCAAAGCATTAACACATAGTGAATACATGAACGCCTCAAACTACGGTCATCACCGAGAAGTATCCCGATTATTTTCACTTCGGGGTTGTCGGATCATAGCATATAATAGGTGACTATAGACTTGCAAGATAGGATCAAGAACTCACATATATTCATGAAAACATAATAGGTTCAGATCTGAAATCATGGCACTCGGGCCCTAGTGACAAACATTAAGCATAGCAAAGTCATAGCAACATCAATCTCAGAACATGGTGGATACTAGGGATCAAACCCTAACAAAACTAACTTGATTACATAGTAAATCTCATCCAACCCATCACCGTCCAGCAAGCCTACGATGGAATTACTCACGCACGGCGGTGAGCATCATGAAATTGGTGATGGAGGATGGTTGACGATGACGACGGTGACAAATCCCCCTCTCCGGAGCCCCGAACGGACTCCAGATCAGCCATCCCGAGAGGTTTTAGGGCTTGGCCGCGGCTCCGTATCGTAAAACACGATGAAACTTCCTCTGTGATTTTTTCTCCGTGAAACGGAATATATGGAGTTGGAGTTGAGGTAGGTGGAGCAGCAGGGGGCCCACGAGACAGGGGGCGCGCCCCTCACCCTTGTGGACAGGGTGTGGGCCCCCTGACCTTGATTCTTTTGCCAATATTTTTTATATTTTTCAAAAGTTATCTCCATGAATTTGCAGGTCATTCCGAGAACTTTTGTTTCTGCACAAAAATAACACCATGGCAGTTCTGCTGAAAACAGCGTCAGTCCAGGTTAGTTCCATTCAAATCATGGAAATTAGGGTCCAAAACAAGGGCAAAATTGTTTGGAAAAGTAGATACGTTGGAGACGTATCAACTCCCCCAAGCTTAAACCTTTGCTTGTCCTCAAGCAATTCAGTTGACAAACTAAAAGTGATAAAGAAAAACTTTTACAAACTCTATTTGCTCTTGTTGTTGTAAATATGTAAAGCCAGCATTCAAGTTTTCAGCAAAGATCATAACTAACCACATTCAAAATAACACTTAGGTCTCTTGTTTACTCATATCAATGGCATAATCAGCTAGCAAGCAATAATAATAAAACTCGGATGACAACACTTTCTCAAAACAATCAGAATATGATATAACAAGATGGTATCTCGCTAGCCCTTTCTGAGACCGCAAAACATAAATTCAGAGCACCTTTAAAGACCAAGGACTGACTAAACATTGTAATTCATGGTAAAAGAGATCCAGTCAAGTCATACCTGATATAAACTAATAGTAATGCATGCAAATGATAGTGTGATCTCCAGCGGGTGCTTTTTAATAAGAGGGTGATGACTCAACATAAAAGAAAATAGATAGGCCCTTCGCAGAGGGAAGCAGGGATTTGTAGAGGTGCCAGAGCTTGATTTTGAAATAGAGATGAATCACATTTTGAGCAGTATACTTTCACTGTCAACATAACAACTATGAGATCTCGATATCTTCCATGCTACATACATTATAGGCAGTTCCCAAACAGAATGGTAAAGTTTATACTCCCCCACCACCAATAAACATCAATCCATGGCTTTCTCGAAACAACGAGTGCCTCCAACTAACAACAATCCTGGGGGAGTTTTGTTTAATTATTTTGATTTGCTTTGATCTTTTTGATCATGCGACTAGGCATCCCGGTTACCAGCCATTTTCTCGTGAATGAGGAGCGGAGTCCACTCCCCTTGAGAATAACCCACCTAGCATGGAAGATACAGACAACCCTAGTTGAAACATGAGCTGCTCGAGCATACAAAATGGAATTTCATTTGAAGGTTTAGAGTTTGGCACATACAAATTTACTTGGAACAGCAGGTAAATACCGCATATAGGAAGGTATGGTGGACTCATATGGAATAACTTTGGAGTTTATGGAGTTTGTATGCACAAGCAGTATTCCCGCTTAGTGCAAGTGAAGGCTAGCAAAAGACTAGGAAGCGACCAACTGAGAGAGCGACAACAGTCATGAACATGCATTAAAATTAATCAACACCGAGTGCAAGCATGAGTAGGATATAATCCACCATGAACATAAATATCGTGAAGGCTATGTTGATTTTTGTTTCAACTACATGCGTGAACATGTGCCAAGTCGAGTCACTCAATGCATTCGAAGGAGGATACCACCCTATCATACCACATCACAACCATTTTAATAGCATGTTGGCACGCAAGGTAAACAATTATAAGCTCCCAGCTAATTAAGCATGGCATAAGCAACTACGGTCTATAATTGTCATTGCAAATATGTTTATTCATAATAGACTGAACCAGGAATGATGAACTCATCATATTTACAAAAACAAGAGAGGTCGAGTTCATACCAACTTCTCTCATCTCAAACAGTCCATCATATATTGTCATTATTTCCTTTCACTTGCATGACCGAACAATGTGTATAATAATAAGAGTGCACGTGCATTGGACTAAGCTGAAATCTGCAAGCATTCAATTCAAGAGAGAAGACAAAGTAATATGGGCTCTTGGTTAAATAAACAATCATGCATATGGGAGCCACTAAGCATTTTCATTATGGTCTTCTTCTCTCGACCCCCAAAGAAAAGAAAAGAAATAAAACTATTTACACGGGAAAGCTCCCAACAAGCAAAAGAAGAACGAGAAATCTTTTTGGGTTTTCTATTAATTATTACTACAAGCATGGAAATTAAACTAACTAATTTTTTTGGTTTTTCTTTAAGGTTTATCAAACACACAAGAAGAAAACTAGAAAAAGAATTTAAACTAGCATGGATAGTACAATGAAAGAGTATGAGCACCGACAACTATAATAATGTGTGAACATGAATGTAAAGTCGGTGGAAAATACGTACTCCCCCAAGCTTAGGCTTTTGGCCTAAGTTGGTTTATGGCCATGGGTAGCCTGACTAATATCCGTAGTTGTAACTGGGGTCGTACTGAGATGCAGCAGCCATTGCCTCTTGAGCTGCAGCCTGGCGGTGGGCTGCCTCCGCTCTTCTCTCGTACTCGTTTGCCTCCTCCCTGGTGACAACATATCTTTGTTTTTCCTGATAATCAAAAAGGGTGGAAGCAGGGAGAGTAATATGGACAACACGACGCCTGTCAAAGATTAGTCGATGTTGGAGGAATTGGTCATTCCTCTCAAGAAAATGATGACTAAGGATAGCATTATGATCTAAATAAGCGGGAGGCAACTCCGTATCATTTTCATGTATAGGTATCTCAAGATAATTAGCCACACGGGTTGCATAAATTCCTCTGAAAAAGTCTCCGGCTAAACCATTATGATGCAACCTACGTGCAACAATTGCCCCCAAGTTGTCTTGTTTATCACCTAATACATCACTCTTGAGAACACAAAGATCAGGAACACACATGTGACATGCTTCATCTTTACCATTAATACATCTACCAATTAAGAGAGCAAAATAATGTATAGAAGGAAAATGGATGCTCCCTATGGTAGCTTGTGCTATGTCCCTAGATTCTCCCACAGTCATACTAGCAAGAAAATCTTTTTATTCAGATTTACTAGGTTCATTAACACTTCCCCACTGCGGGAGTTTACAAGCAGTAGTAAAATCTTCTAGGTCCATGGTATATGATTTATCATAAATATCAAACAGGACACTTTGAGAATTGCGCGAAGATGTAAATTTAAACCTTCTAACAAATGAATCAGTCAAATATCGGTATTGCGGGCATTTATCTTGCTTGAACTCCTCAAGGTCAGCATTACGCACATATGCATCGAATTCATCCTTGATACCCGCTGCAACCATAAACGGCTCTGACGGCCATTCACAAGGCCGCACATCAGCTTCCCTTGGTGGTTTGTCGTCAAGCTCACGTATCGCGAGCCGGGGTCCTTTCTTCCTTGAAGAACCACCTTGGTACATTTTCCTGAACATATTTCCTTTTCTACAATATTTCTGAAATTTTAGTAACTTCAAAGTAAAAGTGAAACAAACTCAATATAATTGATAGCAACTACTCCCATAAGTGCCTAGAGCCTATATCATGCATTAGAATTACTTGGGACCTCATAAATTTAACATGCAAGCTCAAGAACAGGGTCACCTAAGCAGCAAGAATTTGCAATGAATAAAGCACTAGAACAAAAACTAATTGGATCATTGGAGGAGTCATATACCAAGCAACAATCTCCCAAAGCAGTTTTGTGAATGGAGCTTTGAGCAAGGAGATCGAAAATCGCAGCAAAACGAGCTGGAACTCGTGCTTGAGCTGGATGGGGATTTTTTTGGGAGGAAGAAGAAGTGTGTGGGTGCAGGAGTGAGTGGAGGGGAGCCACCATGGGCCCACGAGGCAGGGGGCGTGCCCTGGACCCTCGTGGCCAGGTGCTTGCTTCCCCTGTTGTGTTCTCAGTGCCAAATATTCTCAAATATTATAGAAAAAATCATATTAAATTGGCATGGCATTTGGAGAACTTTTATTTTCGGGATATTTTTTTATTTCATGGATAATTCAGAAAATAGACAAAATATACTATTTCTACTTTATTTATTCTAAGTAACAGAAAGTAAACAAAGGGTACAGAAGGTTGTGCCTTCTTGTTTCATCCATCTCATGATCATCAAAAGGAATCCACAAACAAGGTTGATCAAGTCTTGTTAACAAAATCATTCCGAATCGCATGAAACCGGAGAAATTTCGATGTGGTACTAGGTTACCTCAACGGGGATATGAACATCCCCAATAATAAGAATATCATACTTTTTCTTTGCAGTAGGGAGAGGAAATTCAAAACCTCCAAATATAATTGACATAATTTTCCCAATAGAATTTATGCTGTGAACTTGAGATCGTTTCCTCGGAAAGTGTACCGTATGCTCATTTCCATTAACATGAAAGGTGACATTGCCTTTGTTGCAATCAATAACAGCACCTGCAGTATTTGAAAAGGGTCTTCCAAGGATAATCGACATACTGTCGTCCTCAGGAATATCAAGAATAACAAAGTATGTTAAGATAGTAACATTCGCAACAACAACAGGCACGTCCTCACAAATGCCGACAGGTATAGCAGTTGATTTATCGGCCATTTGCAAAGATTTCTCTGTAGGTATCAACTTACTTAATTCAAGTCTACGGTACAAGGAAAGAGGCATAACACTAACACCGGCTCCTAAATCACATATGGCAGTTTTAACATAATTTCTTTTTATGGAGCATGGTATAGTGGGTACTCCGGGATCACCAAGTTTCTTAGGTATTCCACCCTTAAAGGTATAGTTAGCAAGCATGGTGGAAATTTCAGCTTCAGGTATTTTCCTCTTATTTGTAATGATATCTTTCATGTATTTAGCATAAGGGTTAGTTTTAAGCATATCAGTTAAACGCATGCATAAGAAAATAGGTCTAATCATTTCAGCAAAGCGCTCAAAGTCCTCATCATCCTTTTTCTTGGATGGTTTAGGAGGAAAAGGCATGGGTTTCTTAACCCATGGTTCTCTTTCCCTGCCATGTTTCCTAGCGACAAAGTTTCTCTTATCATAACATTGATTTCTTGATTGTGGGTTATCAAGATCAACAGCAGGTTCAATTTCTATATCATTGTTATTACTAGGTTGAGCATCTACATGAACATCATTATTAGCATTATCATTAGGTTCATGTTCATCTCCAGATTGTGTTTCAGCATCGGATATACAAGTATCAGTAGGATTCTCAGGTGTTTCTATATTAGGTTCACTAGAAGCATGCAAAGTCCTATCATTTTTCTTTTTCTTCTTTTTAGAATAACTAGGAGCATCTAAATTATTTTTCTGAGAATCTTGTTCAATTCTCTTAGGGTGGCCTTCAGGATACAAAGGTTCCTGAGTCATTTTACCAGTTCTAGTAGCCACTCTAACAGCAAAATCATGTTTATTATTTAGTTTATCAAGCAATTCATTATGAGCCTTAAGTACTTGTTCAGCTTGAGTGGTGACCATAGAAACATGTTTACTAGTGAGTTTAAGTTCACCCTTAACTCTAGACATATAATCACTCAAGCGTCCAATCATATAAGCATTATTTTTCAATTGTCTAGTAACATAATCATTAAAATTTGCTTGTTTATTTATAAAGCACTGGCTAGCAAATTTAGTAGAAGGGATTTCAACTTTACCATATCTATAGAGAGAATTTACCTTCACTACCTGTGTCGGGTTATCAAGACAATGTGTTTCTTCAACAGGCGGTATATTAAGACCATGTATTTCTTCAATAGGAGGTAAATTTTTAACATCTTCAGCTTTAATACCTTTTTCTTTCATTGATTTCTTTGCCTCTTGCATATCTTCAGGACTGAGAAATAGAAACACCCCTCTTCTTCGGAGTTGGTTTAGGAATATGCTCAGGATTTGGCTCAATTGGCTCAAGAATTGGCTCAGGAAGAGTCCAATTGTTTTCATTAGTCAACATATTATTCAATAACAATTCAGCTTGGTCGACTGTTCTTTCCCTGAAAACACAACCAGCACAACTATCCAAGTGGTCCTTGGAAGCATCAGTTAGTCCATTATAAAAGATATCAAGTATTTCATTTTTCTTAAGAGGATGATCAGGCAAAGCATTAAGTAATCGGAGAAGCCTCCCCCAAGCTTGTGGGAGACTCTCTTCTTCGATTTGCAAAAAATTATACAATTCCCGCAAGGCAGCTTGTTTCTTATGAGCAGGGACATATTTAGCAGAGAAGTAATAGATCATATCCTGGGGACTACGCACACAACCAGGATCAAGAGAATTAAACCATGTCTTAGCATCACCCTTTAATGAGAAAGGAAATATTTTAAGGATATAGTAATAGAGAGATTTCTCATCATTAGTAAACAAGGTGGCTATATCATTTAACTTAGTAAGGTGTGCCACTACAGCTTCAGATTCGGTGCCATAGAAAGGATCAGATTCAACTAAAGTAATTATCTCAGGATCAACAGAGAATTAATAATCCTTATCAGTAACAAAGATAGGTGAAGTAGCCAAAGCAGGGTCATATATCATTCTAGCATTCAAAGTCTTTTGTTGCAGCTTAGCTAATAATTTCTTAAGATCTGATCTATCATTGCAAGCAAGAAAATCTCTAGCAGTTTCTTCATCCATAACATAACCCTCAGGAACAACAGGCAATTTATATTTAGGGGGAGAACCTTCATCATCACTATCTTCAATATAATCAGTTTCAATAATTTCATTCTCCCTAGCTCTAGTAAGTTGTTCATCAAGAAATTCACCTAATGGCACGGTAGTATCAAGCATAGAAGTAGTTTCATCATAAGTATCATGCATAGTAGAAGTGGCATCATCAATAACATGCGACATATCAGAATTAATAGCAGTAGCAGGTTTAGGTGTCGCTAGCTTACTCGTAACAGAAGGAGAATCAAGTGGAGAGCTAGATGGCAGTTCCTTACCTCCCCTCGTAGTTGAGGGATAAATTTTAGTTCTATGATCTTTCAAGATCTTCATAGTGATCAGCAGATATAAATTCCAAGTGACTCAAAGAATAGAGCTATGCTCCCTGGCAACGACTCCAGAAAATAGTCTTGATAACCCACAAGTATAGGGGATCGCAACAGTTTTCAAGGGTAGAGTATTCAACCGAAATTTATTGATTCGACATAAGGGGAGCCAAAGAATATTCTCAAGTATTAGCAGTTGAGTTGTCAATTCAACCACACATGGATAACTTAGTATCTGCAGCAAAGTATTTAGTAGCAAAGTAGTATGATAGTAATGGTAACAGTGGCAAAAGGTAACGATAGCAGTTTTGTAGTAATTGTAATAGCAGCAACGGAAAAGAAAATAAGCAAAGAACAATATGTGAAAAGCTCGTAGGCATTGGATCAGTGATGGATAATTATGTCGGATGCAATTCATCATGTAATAGTTATATCATAGGGTGGCACAGAACTAGCTCCAATTCATCAATGTAATGTAGTCATGTATTTCGAATATAGTCATACATGCTTATGGAAAAGAACTTGCATGACATCTTTTGTCCTACCCTCCCGTGGTAGCGGGGTCCTAATGGAAACTAAGGGATATTAAGGCCTCCTTTTAATAGAGTACCAGACCAAAGCATTAACACATAGTGAATACATGAACTCCTCAAACTACGGTCATCATTGAGAAGTATCCCGATTATTGTCACTTCGGGGTTGTCGGATCATAACACACAATAGGTGACTATAGACTTGCAAGATAGGATCAAGAACTCAGATATATTCATGAAAACATAATAGGTTCAGATCTGAAATCATGGCACTCGGGCCATAGTGACAAGCATTAAGCATAGCAAAGTCATAGCAACATTAATCATAGAACATAGTGGATACTAGGGATCAAACCCTAACAAAACTAATTTGATTAGATGATAAATCTCATCCAATCCATCACCGTCCAGCAAGCCTACGATGGAATTACTCACGCACGACGGTGAGCATCATGAAATTGGTGATGGAGGATGGTTGATGATGACGACGGCGACGAATCCTCCTCTCCGAAGCACCGAACGGACTCTAGAGTAGCCCTCCCGAGAGGGTTTAGGGCTTGGTGGAGGCTCCGTATTGTAAAACACGGTGAAACTTCCTCTCTGAATTTTTTCTCCGCGAAACGGAATATATGGTGTTGGAGTTGAGGTCGGTGGAGCAGCAGGGGGCCCACGAGACAGGGGCGCGCCCAGGGGGAGGGGGCGCGCCCCACCCTCGTGGACAGGGTGTGGGCCCCTGACCTTGATTCTTTGACCGATATTTTTTATAGTTTCCAAAAGTTATCTCCGTGGATTTGCAGGTCATTCCGAGAACTTTTGTTTCTGCACAAAAATAACACCATGGCAGTTCTGCTGAAAACAGCGTCAGTCCGGGTTAGTTCCATTCAAATCATGCAAATTAGGGTCCAAAACAAGGGCAAAAGTGTTTGGAAAACTAGATACGTATCAAACACCGTCTCAACGAAGTACACGTTCCTCGAGGTGTACACACGATGAGTGACAGGATCATAGCATCGGTAACCTTTGGTGTCTGGAGGGTAGCCAAGGAAGACGCATTGAACGGATCGGGGTGCGAGCTTGTGTGGTGTGGTGGACGCGGTGCTAGGATAACACAGCCACCCAAAGATGCGGAGACCATCATAGGACGGTGGTGTACCAAAATGAAGGTGGTGAGCGGCGTAGTTCCCCCGAGGATGACACGGAAGAATGTTAACTAAGAGGGTGGAGGTGGTGAGGGCATCGGGCCAAAACCGAGCGGGCACGTTAGAGTGAAAGAGTAATGTGCGAACGCAGTCATTAAGAGTGCAGAGAATGCGATCAGCGTGACCATTCTGCTGTGAAGTGTAGGGGCAAGTCAGACGGAAGATGGTGCCGTGAGAGGCGAGAAGTGTGCGAAGAGCGACATTGTCAAACTCTTTTCCGTTATCAGTTTGGAGTGCAAGTATGGGGTGACCAAACTGGGTGGTGATATAGGAATAAAAGGTGGTGAGTGTGGCTAAAGCATCGGATTTACAACGAAGAGGAAAAGTCCACACATAATATGAATAATCATCTAAAATCACCAAGTAGTATAGATAGCCCGTGTTACTCGCAACGGGAGATGTCCAAACATCACTATGAAGTAACTGAAACGGAAAAGTGGAAACTGAAGAAGACTCAGTAAAGGGAAGACGAACGTGCTTGCCTAAGCGACGAGCCTCACAAGAGTGCTCGTCGAGCTTATTACATGAGAAAGAGAAACTCCTATGAATTTGACGTAAATCGGTGTTGTTGGGGTGACCCAAGCGAGCGTGCCAAAGGTCAACGCCGGTGCCAAGGGTGACGGGTGTGGAGGTGGAGGCGCCGGTGTGCATGGGGTAGAGCTCATCAGGACTGTCACACCGGTGAAGGACCATCCGGGTACGGGCGTCTTTCACAGAAAAGCCAACACCGTCAAATTCAATAGTAAGTGGGTTCTCACGAGTAAGACGATGAACGGAAACTAGGTTCGTGACTAATTCAGGTGAAACAAGAACATTAGACATAGTGATGGGTGTGGAAGTGGAGGGAAAACTAGTGCTACCGATATGATTCATAGGTAAGGAGGAGCTGTTGCTGACGGTGATACGAGTGGGTGTGTGAACGGGAGTGAAGGAGGTTAGGTTATCGGGATGAGTTGTCATGTGCGCAGTAGCACCTGAGTTCATGTACCAGTCGCCTCCACCAACAGAGCTACTCAGCGACGGCGCGGAGTGCTGGGTGGCGAGGGGGGTGGGGTCCCATGGCACAGGTACCGGCGGCGGTGGAAAGCCCCCGTAGGGCGGCGCCGGGGCGGGCGGGTCATGACCACCGAGGGGCGGCGGCGCAAGGAGGGCGCCGTAGCCGGCACCAGTCGACTAGTAAGGCGCGCCGAGGAACCCCTGGTGGCCCGCGGGAAGAGCCTGCTGGTAGTGCCCCCGGCGTCCTGGACCGGCTGCTGCTGCAGGCAGCGATGGCAGCCGCCATGTCAGGTGCGTCGGCCCCCTCCACATTGCAGCTGCTACTGGGAAGGCGCGGGTGGCGGCAACGGATAACACCCGGCGGGTGCGGGACCACCGCAGGTGGTGAAGTAGTCCGAAGAATCCATCGATGGGGCGGGCGGAGCATGGCCGCCGGCCATTGGAGGGGCGACTGCATGTGGGTGAATGAGACCGGCGCGTCTGCGTACATGTAGCCGAAGAGAGACGACGCGGCAGAAGATATCGCAATGACGGCGGCGGTGTCAGGGGAGGAGTCACAGCGACGGCTAGGGAGGAGCCGCGGCGCGCGGTGGGGATGGGCGGCGGCGGTGGCACGGACCAGCAGCGGCGGCTGCTGGGTACGGCGGCGGCGGCGATAGGCATGAGCAGCGGCGGCGGCGGCGGCGATAGGGATGAGCGGCGGCGGCACGGACCAGCGGTGGCGGCTAGAGGCGGCGGCGGCAAGGACCTGCGGCAGCGGCGGCGAGTGCAGCGGAAAGCGGCGGCGGCTGGAGAGAATCGGCGGCGGCGGCGGCGGGCGGCGGCGACAGATGAAGGGAGCGGCGGCGACGGCTAGGTTAGGATCGACTTGCGATAGATACCATGTAGAGATGTTTTACCAATACAATAATGAATGTATTGATGGGGTGCTGGTGCACGCATATGTAATACAAGGGAATACCTCTACCTCAACGATACAAGAGTAGGAGGTGGGCCACAACTCTAATACATGTGCAATTTAAAATACATACTCAACAAGGTGAGGCAGGGCCATCTGGCGCCGCGGGCGCTGCTTACCACCGTGGCCCGTGGGTGTGCTGCCGTGCCCAGGGAGGTGCGGGAGGGGTGGTGTGGACCTGAAGCTGCTACCGCTGGCTTGGGGCTCGCGGTCGCCGCCCTTGTACTGGCGCCAGCGACGCTGTCTTGGGGGCACCGCCTCCACCTATCTGAGACTGGGTTCGATTAGCATGTAATCACGATTTTTAATTAGTTTTTTCTTCATACAATGTGATGGTCAGTTTTCAAAAAACATCATCTACAAATTAATCAAAGTGTAACGGGTCTAAGCTACACGGACATGGCAGCCATGTGGTCGATTTTTTCTCTCTCGAATAGATGTTGGCCTTTTTAATCAAATAAACGTGTTTATGGACTAAATTGATCGGTTCATGAGCTCTCGGCCTAAAGAGTGCAATCAGTTTGAGTTAATATACTAACGGCACATTTCACTACGATAATAGAGAATACAGACATGACAGCATCACTATTTACTTTCATGATCAAACATGCTAACCAACAACTTTCTTACAATAGTTATAATGAGGAGATCATAACACCCCGTACACGCAAAAGTTTAACAATTAAATGTTTCTTGAGGGTCGCAAACCTTGTTCCTAATCATTAAACAACTGCACTATCTCATTTTTCAAGAAAGGTCTTTGTTAGAGATATTTTCTTGCAAACACCACATGCTCAACTATCTCTTAGTCTTATAATAATTAGCTAGCACTTGGGAGAAATTTTTATAACAAATAAGTTTCAACCAGACACAACAAGGCTTTAGAAAATGCTTAGCTTCTAACTTATTTATCTCAGGAATAATGTCAACATGATCACATGCTTATAATTTATATGTTCATGGACCTTTCTCCAACATATTATGGAGCATCTTTTTATGAATGCAGTCCTAAACACATATATTGAGCATTGCAATGCCATACGTGGCAACAGATACTATTGCATTAGTATATACCCCAAGGATACATATTGGGACACTATAATGCATAAAACATTATAGTACTAAACATGTACTCTTCATGAGCAGTTAGGGTTCTTCCCGGGTCCCCCATAGTAGATGTAATTGCCCAAGTCGCTAGAGATACCACTTTGCACGTTATAGCAGTTCCGCTGCTCAACTATCAAGCCCACATCACTTGGCGATTTGAGATTGTTTGACGAATCTATCACTTGGATGTTCTTGATATGACTGGCCTTACCGAGCCCTTCCTCGGGGAAGTGTCCACTACCCATCTGTGTGGAAGTTTGTCCAGCCTCAGGTGAAAACACCTCACCACCCCACAGTACAGAAGAGGCACTATTGGCTAAGTATGAGAAGATGGACGATGGCCAATACCCCACACAATCACCTTCCACTTGCAGCCACCAATTGCCATCCTTTGGGTCCTGCAAGCCAAAATTAATTTACTAGAGAATACAACAGAATATGAGCAGGGAATATAGTTTAGATCTCTTAAGTTCCAAAATCAATACAGAAACTGAAACACTAATGGTCTAGGGTATCACAATGCAAAAGTGAGTTTATGTATTCCCTATTTTCACTATGGAAAGGTGTTCCAATATAATGGAGGAGTGTAATTACTGTTACATCTACAGATAAGTTATACACAAACTCTACTTACGTGTTGACCTGTAGAAACATTTCAATTGGTATAAAAAAAGCAGCCACACTTGTTATTGTCGATGTTAACACATAAGTAGAGTTATTTTGGATCTTAATCTGTAGGTGTCACATTGCCTAGAATGGAAATACAGACATCACGATTTTCCTGGAAACTTAAAATATTATTTTTGAAAGAGGTTCTTGTTGCTCATGCCATGGTAAGATATTTTATTACTACAAATGGCCCAGGCAAAAGCTCATCAGGGAAAATCCTTTGAAGCTTTGTGAAAGGCGGGCTTTAAGTACGCACAAGCTAATATGATCGGCCAATCCATTTTGATCCCAAGGGTTGAGATTAAAGGAGAAGACACAACCTTTGGCCCCATAAATATACCATATATTTAGTATTTTTTGTTTGAAATGCAAGGAAGTTCACAATTGGTAGGTTTCCCAATTGAGAAGTTGTATACAAATCATTTATATAAGTATTTAGGTCTTAAGTAACACCATGCACACATATAATATAATAGCATGTTGTAACTTAAAAGCTTATATAGATATGTAGTCTATACATAAGGTGCGCATTTGACATGCATTTGGGACATGGTGTATGCATAGTGGCATAAAATAAGTGATAATTGAACATTTTGGCATAAATTTTAAAAATACGATGTCACACCATATAGGAGCTGACGTGCTAGTAGTTCATACCTTCTAGTGACCCCGTCACGACTACTCCCTCCGCCCCGAAATACAACATATGTAATTTCTTTCAATTTTCAAAATTGAGACAGAATGGGCCAATGCAGGTGGCAATATTTATGTTCAGCATAGCTCTGTGAGCCAATGCTAGAAGGCTAAACAACCCCTCTTAACTGCCCATTGGTATATGAGTTCTTTGTTATGATGCGTATATTTTGGATAAAGGGATTACAAAATGGGTTTTCTATTTCTGTGCCCCTCCTTCCTTAGTTGTGCTCAGTTTTGCCCACATCATCTAATTTTGCTCACTCTGGCCCTCCACCAGTCGGACCATTCTTACAAAAGCCCAAAAGGAGTCTTGTCGTCGGGTCAATGCAGTTGACCGTTACCTGCTAAGTTACTGATGCGTGGGGCCTCAGTTCTTTGGACATGTGGGCCGCAAATGGCAGGTGGGCCGTGGTCGTGACCGCTTATGATGAGTGGGACCTGGGCTTAGTGAGCTATCGCTTTATTTTGCCTAAAATGGCCCGATCCCTACCGAGCAGCCGCATCCCCACCCAGCCGCCACCGTTCCTGTTGCAGCCCCGCTGCCGCTGCCACCCACTTCCACAGTCCTCCTGAGCTCCGATGGCGATAGGACACAGTGATGCATCGCAGCACGCAGGAACCATCCGATATAGTTAGGCGACAAGTATGTTTCTAATCGAAACCCTAGCAATTAGGATTAATGGATTGAATTGGTGATTTAATTACTGTTTGTAAAGCTGCTCCATTTTTCAGACAATATTCACATTTATTTAGGATTGGATTCGTGATAGTGGCAGCTAGTGTGAAAAAAAGAAGACCCTGGAAATTAGGATCCCTATAACTGCTTTCACGTTTAAAATTTTGATTTGTGAATTTCGCTTATGATTGATTACTAGCTCTACCTGGATGGAAGAGGGAGATGGAAGAGTTCTGCGCCGGAGATGAACAATTGTTGGCCAAGTGCAAGGAAATATGCTCCTGGTTTCCGAGTGTGAATTCCCTTCAGTCGCACTCACTGGGCCTGACCTTGGGAGTGAAAGCAGCTGAACTAAAGCGGATGGTTACTCAAGGCAAGGGGGGTATGACAATGGAGATCCTCCTCTGGGCATTGGCAGAGGTGATGGAGTCACCGGATCTTTGATAGCGAGCTCGCTGGTACGAGTACCGCCCCCGCCTCTTGGCGTCGAATCCAGTGCCGAAAGGGCCTGTGAACTTGCGTATTATCGACGTTGTCAACGAGGAATCAGAGGAGGAAGATTAAGACGATGAGGATGAGGAGGAAGAAGATGCTAACGAGAAGGAGGAGGAGGAGGAGGAAGAAATTTCTGACAAGGAGGGGGAAGAGGAGGAGGATGAGCAAGAAGTTTCCGACGAGGAGGAGGAGGAAAAGAATTCTAACGAGCTGGGGCAGGACGAGGATGTAGAAGACGTGGGCTATTAGGGGGTATGGAGATCATCGCTCATCCTTCACAAGCAGACATGGATCTGACGATTGCATTGGACGACGAGGATGATCAAACTAATGACCAGGAGCTTTTCGGTGCTGATGTCGTGGAGGATGTACTGCTGCTTAGATAGGAGGCCAAGTCGTTTGCAAGACTGCAACAATTGTGGTGGAGGAGTATAAGCTCAACAGTTTGAGAAGAATGCTCAACGTTTCAACCGGCACCTGGCTTGCCATCTAAAGCGTTTCCAACCCCCTTCTGCAAGTGATGAGGATCCGACATGTAGATGCCCATCGTTAAAATATTTATGTCATTTGAATGTGCTTGGTGTATGCTACATTTTGTATTTTGTATGTTCAGAGAGTTTTTGCATGTTTGCATCATGCAAAACTTAACTAAACGAGCAACAACATGCAAAACTAAAACTAACCTAAAATAGCAATAACATGCAAAACTTACCAAAAACAAAAACATGCAAAACATACTTAAAAGGGGATACATGCACACGGAATTTATGGTGTGAAGTTTTTTTTAAAATAATTGATGTACTGAAAGTCCATGGTTTTCCCCAGTATTTAGGTCACGCGAGAGGGCTCCATAAACAAGGATTTCATTTTTTGAGGTTTTTCCCATTTTCTTTGTTTTTTTCTCAAAGTGAGGTCAAACTTGCAAGGCCATTGACCAATCCTACCAAACTATTTGGAATTCAAGTTTTGTTGTGCCTAGTGCCTGTACCACCAATTCAAAAGGTAAAATTGATTTTTGTCAATTTTCAGAACATACATACATGACCATTGTAGTTAAAATTTGAGATAATTTTGTTAAATGTCTAGAAATTAAGTAAATGGATGAAATATAGAAATAAAGCTTGAAAATTCATGAAACTTGGGCAGTGTGCATACAATGTGGTCTACTTTGGATAAAAAATGGAAAGACCAAATTTTATAACTTATTTCAGACACGTACTTCACAAAAGTTCATTTCTGGCACTTGAAAAATGGAAAAATAAAATTTTATTCTAAATAAAATTATAATCACTATGCAAACATTGTCCACTATGGTAACATCCATGGCTGTGCCAAAATTGGACATGTTATTGTGAACTATGCCATGAATGTGGCCATGACCATGGGCATATGCATTGAAATCCATACAAGTTCATATTGGATAGGCCATTTTGTGAAGTTTTTTTTCAAAATTGAGGTATTGCAAGTCCATGATTTTCTCCAGTAACTAGTTCACACAAGAGGGATTCATGCACAAGGATTTCATTTTGTGAGCATATTCCCATTTTCTTTGATTTTTTAAGGCCATGTATGAATAAAATTTCATGAAAATATTTGTGGTCCTGGTCGTGGTTTCTTATTTTTCCGAGTAACTTAGTAACCAAAAAGATGATGTGCACAAGTTTCATAATTTTTTAATATTTTTAAAATAGTTATGCCCAACCCTAGCACTCCAACCCCTCTCAAACCCCTCTAACGCCTCTCAAAACCCCACGCAGCCATGACCGTTGGATCGCTAGTCGGGAACGGCTTATATCAGGCGCTAGGGTCAGCAATGGTCGGTCCGCGAGATGAGGCCTGATTGGCTTGATCGGGCGGGTGCTCCGTTGCTACAGACATGAGTGGCCCACCTGGCAATGGGGGAACAGGGACACGCGTGCTCGATCAATGGGTCATCATAGATGCCTAGTCTCAACTAACCCACCCGAAGCAGCCTGCCCTCCATGCGCGTTGCCACGCAGCTTCGTCGCATCACGGCAATTAGCGCACCATCGGGACGCAACTTTACACATCGACACGCCTCGATTCAATGTGAAAAGACGGGGGCAGTGCTCCGTTGAACTCCCAGCGCTGATTGTCCACACGCCGCACTCCTCTGATTAAATACCAATGTGCGGCATCGTTCCACCGACGCTTCACTCCATTGCTTCCACGCTCCATGCAATTCAAAGCTAGTTCATCATCCACCATGGTGAGGAAGTTACGGACCACAAGGATCTCCATGAGCGGTCTTTGCCCGAGGGCGCCGGTGCCCAGCACCGGCGGTGGCTCAAATACTGGAGCGGCTGTGGGCTCCAACTCTGGCGCATTCTCATTGGCTCCAACACATACTCAACTAATCCAAGCTCGAGCCCATGTCGTCAGAGGTGTCTCGTAACCGCAGGGAGTTCGAGGAGGAGGACACCGAGGAGGAGGTGGCCTACGAGGCGATGTAGGAGCACCTCGACATCTACGGCGTGGAAGATACGGCCGAGAAAGACGCACCGCCTCCTAATCCCGATGTTGTCGTACTCACTGCCCATGTCGAGGAGGCCCTGTGTGGCGCAGCAGCAGCTCGACCAGGCGGTGCTAGCTGCGTCTCTATCCATGGCGTAGGCAGAGGCTGACAGGCGTTGGGTGGCTGAAGAAGAAGCCGCAGCTCGAGATTAGAGGAGGGCGGCTACTCTCCGTGCAGCGTCCGCCGTCGAGGCGGAAGGCAAGGCACCCGACGTCGTCATCTTATCCTCCTCCTCCGACGAAGACCAGAACAATGACGACGACGGCACCATCGTCCTTTCGGACGATGAAGATAAGTAGCCGTCCATCTGTGGGCGTCAGCTGGCCATCTTCTGTCGCCGTAGTTAATATTTCATATTAGTTTAAGCAGTCTCTAAGTGTAATGTCACTATGTCAGTTCGATCCGCTTTAGCGTTGAACAAATCTAAATATAAATCTAATCGTGCTTGATATTAGGTCATATAGCCAAGTGTATGCACATAAACATAGACACGCATACAACTGAGATGGTTGCAAGATTTTGGGTGTTTTTGAGTGTGGGGCATCTTGTGGTGGGGAAAAGTGAGCGATGGTAGTTGGGTGGGGTAAAACTGAGGTGTACTAGGCAACTTGGGGCACAGAAATAGAAAACCATTACAAAATAACCCATTTGTACTATCTTATCACTCTCAGCCTTGCCAGCAGTATAAAATCGATATCTATCGATACCCATAAGTTTCCATACTAGTTGCACAGCCGGTTCATATAGAAAACTATATACCCACACAAGGCAAGGAGGCCGCCACGCAGAACTACCCACACAAGCGTGCATCACAAGTCAAATGTTTTACACGCATGTTTGTAGCTTTTAAAGCAAGTTGATACTCATATTAAACACATGGGAAAGTATTGATTCTAATTGTACCAACACTGGTGAGCTGACAGGGGTGAGTATTTCTAGTAATGATTTCAAATAATACTGGAGATGTGGTTTATAATGAGCATAGTTCTCAGCTCTTATACCAATGCATGCGCTGGAGATGTGGTTTATACTAGACTAACCCTGGATGCAAGTTTTGTCCCACCCCATGTGCTCTCCCTGCTGTGGTTCCTGTGATTTCTGTCGAGGGTGAATTTGTCCAAACAAGACTTAGGCTGCATGCACGCACTACATTGAGGAATTTTACCAAAATTCTAATACAAACTACAAAAGGGAATGGAGGGAGTATATGGCTAGCGTAGTGGATTTTATATGTGAATACATGGATGGTAATATGTACATAGAACCTTGAGATACTATAAGAAGGTAAACCATTTGAGTATATGCTAACTAACTCGACTCTATCATTCAAATCACATAGAGACGAAATCGGCCTCGTCCTATGTAATTGGTGAATCTATAACAACTACACCTGCACTAGATGATGCATGCAAGCATGCACCTAGGGTGAAAGGACTTTCTTCTGTGCTACGAGAAGATCATGTTGTGGTGTAGACCTTTGATAAAAGTTCAAATGATATGTAAACATTATTATCCAGCCATTCTAATATTAACATGTCCCAATCACTTGAACTAACTTAAAATCAGTGGCTGAGATTATTTTAAAATTCTAACATGTTAAGAAGGAGTTTTAAATTCATGGAAAACTGTGAAACATGCATGGGGACAATTACTACACCATTAGTGAGACCAAAAATAGCCACGGGCCACGATTTCATAAAGGAGAGGAAGCTGGCATCAATTATTTGTGCCAATTCATGAATTTCATTTTCTATGCTTAATGTTGAATTATAAGTGGATTGTTCATTCTTTTCCATCATCTTAAGCTTTTGGGATGAACTAGTCAGTGCATGCAACTCAATTCTAGATGTCTTGAGTTCTAATCCTACTGGCTGCAATAAAGTAAATGAAATCCTATTGAGTGGTATAAAATAAAATGATTGTACCCAACTCCTATTTCCACGTTTAAGGTATAAGGGATTCTACACTTGGAGGGGGGGGGGGGGGGAGGTCTACTCAATACATAGGATGTGAAAGCTTATTTTTGTTGTGTTACCTTCCGAACTAAAATATCATAGTCATGTTGTGTGCCACCATAGGTGGATACTGGGGAGATGCTGCTACCAATGGCGATATTTTTGTTCGTCTGGATGAACCCTGGACACATTAGGTTGTAACAACCTGTTGTATGATATCCATCACGCTACAATGTTACACAACAATAGGAAATTAGTACGTTGATGATATTCTCTACCTTAATAAAACAAGGGCTCAATATGAGTTATAATGAAGATAGAATGGAATATGACGTTTATCTTACAGTCCAATAGATGAAGAGTCTAGTATTGTTATCCTTATACAGATATGGGTAGACCTGCAATTGTTTGCAGAGAGCATGACGCCATTAGCCACAATTAAATACATTGCAAAAGTTAATGCATCATTATAAAATTATTAGGGCCTAAATAATAGCATGATGTTTCCAATCTATAAGAATGTACACCTCGGTTTCATTTATTGAGGGGAGTGTGTGTGTGCGTGAGAGAGAGAGAGAGACAGAGAGAGAGACAGAGAGAGGCTCTTCTATTGTGGGATAAAACAAAAAAGCAAAACGATCTAAGGCTTTGCAAACAAGGTGTTTCTCCCTTCCTTCCATTTGATAAATGCCCATGGAATCCCTCTTTTGAATATATATTTTCATCATCTTGATTTCGTTCTCCCAACAGTTTTATCTTGGTCCTTCTGCACTTTGGATGGCTCATCAAACTGGATGTTGCTTGCTTGTGTAGTTGATTCCATTACACATACTCCATATCTGTTCTTATATATCTAGAAATCATTTTATAGTACCGATATAGTTTTCATATAGCATACAATTGTTGGAAATAGAGGCAATAATAAATTAGTTATTATTATTATATTTCCTTGTTCATGATAATCGTTTATTATCCATGCTATAATTGTATTGATAGGAAATTCAGATACATGTGTGGATACATAGACAACACCATGTCCCTAGTAAGCCTCTAGGTGACTAGCTCGTTGATCAATAGATGGTCACGGTTTCCTGACCATGGACATTGGATATCGTTGATAACGGGATCACATCATTAGGAGAATGATGTGATGGACAAGACCCAATCCTAAGCCTAGCATAAAGATCGTGTAGTTCGTATGCTAAAGCTTTTCTAATGTCAAGTATCTTTTCCTTAGACCATGAGATTGTGCAACTCCCGGATACCGTAGGAATGCTTTGGGTGTACCAAAAGTCACAACGTAACTGGGTGGCTATAAAAGTGCACTACGGGTATCTCCGAAAGTGTCTGTTGGGTTGGCACGAATCGAGACTGGGATTTGTCACTCCGTGTGACGGACAGGTATCTCTGGGATCGGTAGGACATCATCATAATGTGCACAATGTGATCAAGGAGTTGATCGCGGGATGATGTGTTACGGAACGAGTAAAGAGACTTGCCGGTAACGAGATTGAACAAGGTATCGGGATACCGACGATCGAATCTCGGGCAAGTACTATACCGGTAGACAAAGGGAATTGTATACGGGATTGATCGAATCCTCGACATCATGGTTCATCCGATGAGATCATCGTGGAGCATGTGGGAGCCAACATGGGTATCCAGATCCCGCTGTTGGTTATTGACCGGAGAACGTCTCGGTCATGTCTGCATGGTTTCCAAACCCGTAGGGTCTACACACTTAAGGTTCGATGACGCTAGGGTTATAAAGGAAGTTTGTATGTGGTTACCGAATGTTGTTCGGAGTCCCGGATGAGATCCCGGACGTCTCGAGGAGTTCCGGAATGGTCCGGAGGTAAAGATTTATATATGAAAAGTTGTTGTTCGGGTTCCGGGAAAAGTTCGGGTTTTTCTGGTATTGTACCGGAAGCTTCGGAAGGTTCGGAGGATTCGGAGGGTCCGGAGGTCCGGAAATTGTTCCACCACGTCCAATACAGCAGCATGGGTTGTAAGGGGGCGCCCTAGCCTTAATGGGCCAGGGGCACTAGCCCCCCAAGGCCCATGCGCATGGGCCGGAGAGGGGAAACCCTAAGGGGGAGGGCCTCCACTTGACTTGGGAGGCACTCCTCCCCCCCTTGGCCGCCGCCCCCAACCCTAGATGGGATCTAAGGGGGCCGGCCCCCTTCTCTCCCCACCTATGAATAGTGGAGAGGGCAGCTGCACCCCAAGTTCTGGCGCAGCCCTCCCCCTCTCCCAAGTCCTCCTCCTCTCCCGCGGTGCTTGGCGAAGCCCTGCAGGATTGCCACGCTCCTCCATCACCACCACGCCGTTGTGCTGCTGCTGGATGGAGTCTTCCTCAACCTCTCCCTCTCTCCTTGCTGGATCAAGGCATGGGAGACGTCACCGGGCTGTACGTGTGTTGAACGCGGAGGTGCCGTCCGTTCGGCACTAGGATCTCCGGTGATTTGGATCACGACGAGTACGACTCCTTCAACCCCGTTCTCTTGAACGCTTCCGCTTAGCGATCTACAAGGGTATGTAGGTGCACTCTCCTTCCCCTCGTTGCTAGTCTCTCCATAGATAGATCTTGGTGACTCGTAGGAAAATTTTGAATTTCTGCTACATTCCCCAACAACAATGGCATCGAGAATAATTTCACATGCCTACCATACTAGTCTATGAACCCATGCTCCTACAGGGACTTGAGAGACTTAAGTATTTTATAAGAGACATAAGAATTGGATATTCATGCATAAATTTGAGGTTCGCAACAAATCATAAATTACTATGGATATCCTTCCTTCTTTTCACACTACATATATTTTTATGCTAATATCATAGACGTCCATTACAAATTACTTCATATTTTATTGCACCCCTGTGTGTTCGACATGTGTTTAGTAGCTTGAGCTATGCCAGCTCTTGTTTGGCCATCCCTCAGGACTTCATTAATCCACTTTGGTTCCATAGTCCGACCTTACATAGTTTAAATTGTAAGAATCTTACTCGTGTGGACGTTAAGTTAAAATACAATTTTTTTTGTTTAGAAAATATATTATATATTACAATGGTATAAAAAAACGTCTTAGCCTACACCGTAGTACCAAAAATGTCGGATTTCCTCTATCAAAGAACAATGAGTGCAGTTGTAGTTTCAAAAAAGGAAGTCAGCGTGCATACAGTGTAAATATGTTACAAAAATTTAGTATATATATAATCAATTTATCCGAAGTAGCATATTTCTTGCCATAAAACACCAGTATAATTTAACATGGACCGTGATGGATTCTTATTGTCATTGTCATGTTACTCATCAAGGAACATCTTTCACTTTGGACATGGAGTTTCTACACCCGGGCTCAAATGCACCTGGTGTAAATAGTAAAATATATAAAAACTCGAAACAATTCAAAAAATTCTTATATTTTTGTGTCACACTTCAAGAGATGTTTGTTGTGCATGAAAATTTCATCACAAAATCACATAGGTGGAATGCGTGGTAAAAAGACAAAATTGATGCTCTGAAAATGTTACTTTCAAAGCATTTTGGAACTCTGAATTTGTTTTGCCGCGGCTTCGACCAATGTTATTTCATAATGAAAATTTTCATGCACAACAAACATTTCTGAAAGTATGCTACAAAAAATATAGTATTTTTTGAATTGGTTTTCTATTTTTTTTTCAACTTTACTGCACCAGGAGCATTTGAGCCCGGGTGTAGAATGGTACTTTCGCTTTTGTGTTTGCTAAACTTTTTATATATATATATATATATATATATATATATATATATATATATATATATATATATATATTCTCATTACTCCATGCCACCTAAATGCATGCATGCAAGGTTTGCATGGCGACACACATGTGGAAAGACAAGACCCGGGCTGCTTGCGCCCCAGCCGGGTCATGACACGGGATTACTTTGATGATTGTACTACTTTTGACTCTATTTCACACTGTAGCATGAATTCGTCCTGGGGTTTCCCAAGGCCCAACGTGATCCTGTCTCTGCCAACTGTGACACGTGTCATACAAGTTTATTGGAGTTTGGAAGAATGTTACATGAAGTTACATTTTTCTTTATAATGAAAACAATAGCTAATTTATAATCTTATTTTTGGAGGTTATCTTACAGTATACATGTTAATAAGGGAAAGTGGGTAACTTAGATGCATATTTAGAGGATATGATCAAAAAAAAGTTCATCATGTCTGAGATGGGCAATTTAGATGCAAATTAGCAGGTTACTCAAGATTACTTCGATAATGGCAGATGTGGAAAATTTTGGCTATTGATTTAGATCTTTACTTTATATTATTTTTCACATTATCTTTAGGAGGTTATTGTTGTTTTAGGCCATGAAGTGGTTGAAGATTTTGTTCCTTTTTTGTTAGGCTATCTCAAGCTTAATTTTTTTTTGAACTATGACAGTTAGTCGACATGCTAGTTTATTTATTTTCTTGTTAATATCTTTTTTTGGGAATTAAATACTACTGCAGGTCTTGTAGATTGAAAGCAGGCAACAAACTATTTAAGTTGTCTAGTAGTATACGTAGATAACATGTACATGTATAAATAAATAAAAATGTCTCTGCTCTATAGCTTTCTACATGCCCTTAGCTCTTAAAAGCAATCATTCTAGCACAACTTATGAAAGAAAAAGCATTGCATGTATGAAGAACCTAGACTAGCTCATTCATATGCTTTGATTCTTTCAACAACACATTTATAATGCACGGAAGCTAAAAGGCGGAGTTTAATAGATCCTTTATGAATGTGAGTTCAACGTTTACCTGCCATCCTGCTTCAATGGTATTGAGGCCATTGCCACTATAGGAACCCCCAGTGATCCAGAGCTGGGCCAAGCTGAAGTCATTGGCCCTCGCAATCATTGGTTGCCACAAATTGAAGGTTGCTCTCGTTCCTTGGCATTTATCAATACTTGTCGATGCTACGGCATGCTGCTCAACGGGAGAGAAAAAAAGAAGTTAAATGTGCGCTTTCTTAAATAATAGCAGTAGCAAACCAAGGAGAAGATTGTTACTCATATGAACATGATTCTTAAATGGCCTTTTTACCTGGTGGCCCCTCAATATATTGGGTGTGTCAGGGTCATTGATTGAATTGAGGTTTGGGATACTCCAAGGAATTTTCTTGCCATATCTCTTGATGGAACTGGCCCTTAGAACATCCTCCTCATTGGTCCTTCGGATCGGTATCGTGTTCTCAGGGCACTTTCCATTTTGATGCCATGTTTGGGTGATTGGATGAGGTGTGAAGTTGGGGTCATGATACATGCCTCCTGGTTGGTAAGAAGGCCGCATCTGAAAGGTGACGATTGAGTTATATAATGATACTCCCTCTGTTTTTATTTATTCCGCATACTAGATTTGTATAAAGTCAAACCTTAAATACTTTCAATAAGTTTGTAGAAAACTATATTAACATATACACCAGCGATCAATAACATTGGAATCATCATTGCATATACTTTCTCATCATAAAAATTTGTTACTGTAGATTTCCATATTGTTTTCTATAAACTTGGTTAAACTTCATAAAGTTTGACTTCAGTCAAATCTAATATGCGAAATAAATAAAAACGTAGGTAGTATGTGTGTAATAGCGTGGGGGCACTGAACTTTTCCGCAACCAACACTTATATGAAGGGAAATAGTGCCGCAAAGTATTACCTGGATAGTATGGTTCTTGAGAAGAGGATGGTCGAATGCAGGTTGTTTGGAGATGTGCACACAGTCTATGGCATCCCCATCTGGGCTCTGTTAATTTCTGGAATCAGTGGTTGCAACAATGTAGAAAAAAGGGAGGACAATACGAGCATAGTACCAAATGTTAGATCTTCTATAATCCTACTCATAGATTATGCATAATGTAGAATAAAATAGTGCGGTTTGTCTTTCGGTTTTCGTGCAAATTCAATCGGTCACGGCATTTTTAGTTTTGTTAAACAAATAAGATTCCATCTCTTAGTCTAAAGCCGAGTAAGGCTTCCCTTTGTCAATCCGGCTTCCAAGAGACAAAACTTGCTCGGCAAAACAATTACCGAAACCGAACAACATACTAATCTGATTGGATCTACATTTGAACAACCTATATTTCTTAACCAAATTATGTTTTAGACTTGATAACATAAGCTGGAGTATCGTATTATAGTATTAATACAAAATAATGAATAAGGAGCTCTAAAATATTAACCCATAATACTACACACTACTCCCTCCGTCCTTGAAGAGTGTACTTTCAACTTTGTTGGAAAGTCAAAAAAATTTATGTTTGACTGTGTTTATAGAATAGTACACCAACATTTATGCCATCAAACTAGTAACATTAGATTCATGATAAAATATATCTTCATCGTCGTACTCCTATTGAGTTTCACAAACATTGATATATTTTTACACAAACTTGGTCAAAGTTTGAGATAGTTTGACCTTCCAACAAAGTTGAAAGTACACTGTTTGAAGGACGGAGGGAGTATGCAAACAGTACTCCCTCTGTAAAAGAAATATAACAGCGTTTAGATCACTACTTTATTGATCTAAACACTTTTATATTTCTTTATAGAGAGAGTATCGTATGCATGAAATTTGTGTGATACTCCACACCATGACTAAGCCTTTTTCTTTTGCATGCATCTGGTGCCCTGAAGTGCTCCGTCGAAGACTACTACCCACTGCTGGTAAGCATGGCTCGTGAGACGACGACAAAAAAATGCAAATTAACAAGGACCACATGAATTGCTTGGAGTAGCTAAACATGCATGTGTAGTGTGCTGAGCAACATGCCATCGCCGGAGAAGAGAAGCAAGGCTTGCAACGCAGTAGTGTGCAATCGAACACACGCGACAAGCTGGTATTACTATGCATGTACCTGAATGGTTGCGAGAGGAGGCTTATTGAGCCGCCTGAGGAGGCTTCGCACCTCCCGCCGGCGCTGCACGAAACTCCCTGCAGTCGCCGGCGCCACCGCCGCCCGGCCCTCCAAGAAGAGAAACGTGAGAGCCACGACGACAAGGAGCAAGCACGCTCGCGTCGCTGCCATTGCGGTTTCGATGTAGGTTTTGCTCGCTTCGGCTGTCGCGCTGTATATATAGGAGGAGACGGAGCGTCCTGGCTTTCTATAAGGCCGATCGATCGAGACCGTCTCTTTTATTTGCTTGAGACCGTTGTAGAATACGTACTAGTACAATGAATGTCATGTCCGGCATACTGAAGAAAAGCTTTGAGTCGTGTCGCTCGGGCCAAGGTGTGAAAGCTCCGCACCGTGTTGCTATGATTACCGCGCCGTGTGGCCGCCGGCATGCAATAATGAGAAGATGACTTCCATGCACTGGTCCCTTGCTGGAGCCGCGGTGCATGTTAGATTTGACCGTCCGGGCTGGCCTGTAGATACCGTGTCCATCGGCCCAAGGTTGCTGTGCTTGGCCCACTGTGTGGCCGTGGTTGACGATGCACTTGTTGACAATCAATTTCTTTTTTCACAAAAAAAAAGGAGGGTACGTACGTAATGACCCGGCCTCTATTGAATGATCGTGGAAGCAGGCAATGTGTAGTAACGCACGCTCCTGGGAGCGAGGAACAACCATTGATATTTGGCCTTTTTTTTAGCATCAGTACAGACACAAACGCTTATATACACGCGCATACACTCACTCCTATGAACATGTACACGCACATCCTACCCCTATGAGCACCTCCGAAAGACTGAACCGGCATATCATTTGAGATTTACGAAGTCACCGTAGGCGCCTCGTCGTCGACGGGAACATCTCCTCCCACTGAAAACGCATCGCCGGAAATCCTGCAATAAATCCGGAAATAGTGCGAGCATCAGGATTTGTATCCTGGTGGATTTGGGGATACCACTGTCCACTTAACCATCTCAACCATAGGTTTGTTCGCACGATTGATATTTGGCCTGAAACGTATGCGTTCCTGGGATAACAAGCAATCGTTACATGGCTTAGAGGACCCAGAGAGACCCTTCTAGAGGACTCTAAACAAATCTTGGCCGGACCCTTATATGGCCAGGTCGGTTACCACTGCGACAACCCAAAGCATGTCTAACACTCCCTCTAATTTCAACTTTATCAATTGCGTCCAAATTTTTAAAGAAGCTTCATAGGTAGTATAGCTTTGGTGAAGCCACCAGCTACCTGCTCTTTGGAGGGAACGGAACGTATCTCGAGCATCTTCCGAGACACTCTTGCTAGTATGATAAAGTGGGGAGTCGATTGCAATGTGTTTGGTTCTTACATCAAACACTTGATTTAGCCAATAAATGTAGCACCAAGATTAGCGCACCACCAGCGTTCTAAATACTTTGTTGAGGTATTCTACGTTCCTTCATTAGGGATTATACCCAATAATAGGATGGTCAGATTACAGGAGCAGTGCCACACCTTGTGAATGATGGCCTCTCTATTCTGCAATACGTCGATGCTATAATACTTTTTATGGAACTTGAGCCGGATAAGCTCGAAACCTAAACTCTTGCTTTCGGCACTTGAGCAAATGTCGGCCATTAAAATTAACTTTCATAAAAGGAATTGTTCTTCTTTGGAGAAGCCTGTGAGGTGCCGCCTGATTATGCTAAACTTTTTGTTGTCCGCAAGGCCATTTCCCACTAAATTTTTGGGAATTCCATTTCATTATTGGCGTCTCACTAATGCAAAGTGGAAACATGTAGAGGGGCGCTTAGAGAAGCAGTTGAGAAGTTGGAAAGATAAGTTACTCTGTGTTGGAGACACGGCTACTCTTGATCACAAATATGGTTCTCCATCGTTTAAGAATTCATCTGATTAATCGGTTATTGGCCAGTTCATCGCTACTCATCAGGCGGCCGAATCGAATAACACATATTTATCACGATTAACTTGCTGGGCCAATTAAATGGTCCGTTAGACTAATTAAATGGTCTCTTAGACCGATTGATTGGTTGTGAGGCCAACTAATTAATGTTGTCCCGCTAATTCATGAGCAAACAAAGCCCAATTATTTGGCCCATAACCCCTCCCGCTCATAAAGACCTAGGGTTTATCCCTCCACCCCCCCCCCCCCACTCTTCTCATGAGAAGTTTGACGCATTGCAGAATTCAAGTTGGTGAAGAATATTCGTCAAGGTGGAGTTTGTTAAAATTGTGTTGAATATTGTGTACAAAGTAGGTTACAGTTGGACTCTGAGTAGTATTGTGTTTAGATAGGATATGGAGTCGTGTCCTAGTAGGACACTCATATACTAGGCCTCTCATATATAACGAGAATAGACACACGATGTAACCTATGCCAACATAATATCACAGGAACACAGGAGAAGCCAGTGGCATGTGCCGACACCCAAGGCGACTGTGTGCGGTATTGTAGCGGTGTCATGGGAGGAACGCCCATAGTCAAGCCTGGGGATATAGATGTATCGGTGAACCTCGTTAACAAATCTTGATGTCGTGCTCGGGTGATTGCTTGGTCTTCGGATGATCAACGATGACCTCGAATTTATTCTAACAATTCGTGCGAAAGATGTTTACCCTTTTCTAGAGAAAATTTGGAAAGTCACATATTTTTTTATTTTTTGTCACATAAAATAAATTAAAAGCAAGAACCTAGAAAAGGGGGAAAGTGTATGCTTACGAGGCCCTTTATCGCGTGAAAAAGGGATTTACTTGAGCAGAGTCACCTGGGAAAAATGTAAAATATCCAGTTGAATTTTGGCGGCCATCCGATCTGCACGGTGATTGGTGCCAACTGCCAACATACCCTGGCTGGGCGGCGAAATAGAGCAGAGCATAGAAGCAGGGAGTGAGGGCGAAGCAGAGGCCGCCGCCAAAAATCGAAAAAGGCTGTCTTCCCGTTTATATATAAAGCATCAATCAACAAGCACTCAGTACAAACAAACGCCACGCCACTGCAACACACACACATACCCAGGATAGGGTACATAGGCGCTGAGCTCAGCAACACCAACCCTAGCACTACCACCCCGGAGAGATGAAGCTACATATGATGAACCATGCGCTCCAAGGCGGCGCCTTCAGGAACGGTATGACAAGGAGCGCCGCCACCGCCCGATCCAAGGATCAGAGTTTCCCTCGGAGCCGCATGACGAGCAATGAGAGCCGCGGCGACGCCTTCAAGAAGGGAACGATCTTCGCCACCGTCGGTCCGTCCGAAGATAGAGCAGATTTTCGCCTCGGCCAACATTCACCGCCACCGAACGCCACACCCCGGCAACCACGCCGCCCAAACGACCATGGTGACCGGGTAGCACCAAGGCACGGGCTCTGCCCAAGAGCACCACGCGACCACCACCAGGGCCGCCGCCCCAGCATCCAAGACGTCGACACCACCTCACCCGAGACCCGCCGCACCCTAACGAGAGAGACGAGCGGAAAGGTCCCACCTTTCGCACCCCTGGGCGGCCCCCGGTGTCAAGACCCAATAGGACGGCCAGAACTGGCATCCACCGACCCGTCCTGCTGCCCCGAGCGCGAGAAGAGCGCAGCCCTGCAGCACCGAGAGGGGGATGAGGTCAGTCCTGCTGCACTGTGCGTGAGACGAGCCCGGTCCGGCTACACTGTGCGCGAGACGGGCTCTATCCTGCACCACTGGGCGCGAGACGAGCGGTGGACCGCAACTGAGAGAGGACCAGCCCTTTGATGGGAGTAGCGCCGGGGCGACGAGAAGATGGGCCGAAGGCCGAGACGGTCCGAAAGCAGACGAGCCGACACCGGAGAAGCCGGTCGCTGCCGCCGGCAGATCCGTCGAGCCACCGTGAAGCCGCCACGACACCGGGAGGCCACCACCGCAAGCCCTCCCCACGCCGCCGCCCACGGCCGGGGCAGCGGCCACGCCCAGCCACTGCCTTACCCGCGTCGCCCGGCGAGCTCCAAGCGCCGGAGCCGCCGAGCACGCACCACAAGATTGGCCCCGTGCCATTGCCGGCCTGGGCGGATTTGAGCCAGCCCCGAGGCAGCCGACCGCACCACTCAGACCCACGCGCACCACCACCACCATCCGGGAGGACGGATCCACGCCGCCCTCGGCCCGCACCATGACAGGAGAACACCAGACGGATCTTCCCGATGCCCAGCCGCCGCCGCCACCGCCACCTCCACACGCACCACCACCCACCGCGCCGCCCGATGCCCAGCAGCGCCCGCCACCGCAGCAGAGCGCCACCACGCCGCGCCGCCGTCGCCAGTGTCGTACCCAGGTCGGAGGAAGCAGCCCCGCGCTGGCTCCCACCTGCGAGGGATCGCGGTTTCCCCGCCGCCGCCGGCCCCGGGCGGGCTTTGCCCGGCCGAGCCCCGTGGCAGCGGCGGGGGAGGAAGGGAGGAGGGTCGGGGGGCTCTGGCGGCGGCAGCCTAGGGTTTCCTCCCGGCCGCCACGCGGGGGCGACACGGGAGGGAGAGGCTTGTAGTATTTTAGAACCATTAACCTGCACGTGCCATGGAGGACTGCATCGACAACTTCAAGCACGGCATCGCTCTCAAGTCCAGCTTTGCCAGGAACATAAGCTCATTATACCCTCGCCGCGGCTTTGCCAGGAAGATCATAAAACTGAAAGATAGGTACATCACCGACACTGGCGACTTGGCGAAGGAGATCCCACTAAGAAATGCGTGGAATCAAGCACCCTGGAGCCATGGTCGCCTGAGGGATACACAACTGACCCCGTGGGAATGAACGAGGCCCAAGAGGAGCTCATGGAGCTGATAAGGGAAGGCCAACAACCCAAGAAGCTCAAGGTGATCTCCCTTGTCGGTTTCGGTGGTATTGGTAAGTCTCAACTTGCCTGGCAAGTATACAACAGTCCCGCCATTGTTGGCCGATACAATACACGGGCTTGGGTTTCTGCTACGTGCAAAGACGTGAAGCATACCCTTAAGGAGATGCTACGACAAGTTGATGAAATTGAAGGCACCAAGTGGATCATCGTGCACATCGTCTGGTTCCTCTTAATATTCAGTAGCATCACCATATTCAGGGGGCACATAGTTGTCATCGTACTTTTCTTCTTCGCCGTCTTCCATCATAACCCCTATTTCTCCGAGCCTCGTCCAAACATTAGTGTGGCATGAAACCCTTGTAAAACAGGTGGGTGTGAAGGATTTTCCGGTCAGAGTAAGACTTCTTATTCCCATATATAGGGCATGGACAACACATAAAACTATTCTGCTTGTTTGCCTCAGCCACTTCGAGAAAATTATGCAGGCCCTTAATGTACTCGGTGGTGTGTCTGTTAGCGTACATCCATTGCCAGTTTATCTGCGTGCATTATATATAATTAAGTGTGTCAAAAATCATTATAAAACATCATGAATAGATAACTAAGTGACCAAGTTAATACAAGTTCATCATCACGTTAAAACCAAAGTACATACATAGTTCTCATTTTCAAGCGAAAATCATTACAGAACAACATAAAGCTTTGCAGAGCATCTAAATTAATTAAACCATACATTGAAACTATGTAAAACATTTCAATGCGAAAACAAATGCGATCATAATCGCAACCAAGGTAACAATTGATCCAACGGCATAATGATACCAAGCCTCGGTATGAATGGCATATTTTCCAATCTTTCTAATCTTCAAGCGCATTGCATCCATCTTGATCTTGTGATCATCGACGACATGCGCAACATGCAACTCCAATATCATCTTCTCCTCCTTAATTTTTCTTATTTTTTCCTTCAAGAAATTGTTTTTTTCTTCAACTAAATTTAACATCTCAACAATAGGGTCGGTTGGAATTTCCGGTTCAACAACCTCCTAGATAAATAAAATCTATGTCTCCTTGGTCGGCATAATTTTCATAAATAATAAATGAACCAATAGTTATGAAAAGATAATATATACCACATCCGAATCATAGACAGGACAAGGGCCGACGGGGGCGGATACCAAAACCATCGCACTATATAAGATGTAATAATAAAAGTAAGAAAATAATACAAGTATCTATCTAAACATACAAGTAAGAACATTTTTACTTTCAGAAATAAGATAAGAACAAGAGGCTCACCACGGTGGTGCCAGCGATGAGATCAGCGCGGGTGATCGACGGCGGTGAAGACGGGGACGAGGCGTGACGGACAGCTAAACCTAGACAAATATTGAGGAAAATGGAGCTTGGAGGTCGTGCTTGGAGAGGAGAAAGCTTAAGTAGTGTGGCTCGGGCATTCCATCGAACAACTTGTATGCATAGGAGGTGAGCTAGAGCACCACCAAGCCCTCTCCCCCTCGGCTGCCAGAAAAAAAAGAGCAGTGTGCTCTGCTCTTACGCGAGGGGGTATATATAGGCACCTCATCGGTCCCGGTTGGTGGCATGAACCGGGACTAAAGGGCAGCCTTTGGTCCCGGTTCGTGGCACCAACCGGGACCAATGGTGGTGGGCCAGGAGCGAGGCCCATTGGTCCCGGTTCGCCCCTCCAACCGGGACCGAAAGGTCCAGACGAACCGGGACCAATGGCCCACGTGGCCCGGCCAGCCCCCGGGGCTCACGAACCGGGTCCAATGCCACCATTGGTCTCGGTTCTGGACTGAACCGGGATTAATGGGCTGACCCGGCCTGGACCAATGCCCCCTTTTCTACTAGTATATATGGTACTGGTATATTTTTGTAGTATCAAGTTAACATCGACAGGAAGAGAGTACTGATACATTTTTACATTACCTAGTTCACACAGATTTAAAAAAAGTATTGGTCAACGGGTTGTACCGGAGAAAGTCAATGTATGGAACTACAGAGTAAGGAGGGATAGCAATCATGTTCTAGAGGTAGAGAAATTCAAAAACTTGCATTTCTAAAAAAATAAATTGGGATACCTTTAATTGTTGCCTCAATTCGATGAGCAACACGGCAGCAGTAGCAGGATAGGTGAGTTCACTCTATTCAATCATTTACAGAAAGTCCTCATCGCTGATGTCCATCTAGATCATCTTGTCTTCCTTGTCATGCTCGTCCCTCAACGGCTTTTGCTTTTACAGAATCTTCTACACTCTAGGGAGAGACTTTATTCATCCAGGGTGTTAGGCTTGGCAGTATCTTGCTATAACTTTCGCGATCCAAAACTTATCTTAGTAAACTGCCCTGCAGCAATGAGGACATCAACACTGAAACCAAAAAACTTATAGCCAAGCAATAGTACAAATGTCATCCCCTAACAATACGTCGATAGAATTCTGTTGCCAACCCGTAAATATGAACCAACTGTGGTTGTCCAATGTAGTCGCATCGACCCATATCCTGCAAAGGATGCTCAAATGCTAGACTTCAACAACGGAGCTACTATGCCATCTAATTTAGGCGTTTCTCTTTAACTTCAAAAATGATGTATGACCTGAACCTTTCAAATTCGTTAATTCAATGTCCAGGTTGGTGAAATGCAGTTCCTCTAAAAAATTGAATGAGTGACTATAGGTACAATAGTATGACCAAAAGTATGGGCGATGAAACTACATGTTACTGTCCATAATCATGTTCTTGGGCTCTGCATTTCGATGTGCATACCAAGGTGCGTGAAACCCCAAACTGATTATCTCCCAAATAACTACTAACCAAACAGAAAGATGACGGAGGATTCCAATAGCTAAATTAATGTACAAGCAAGCATTAATAGCAATACTTCAACACGAGAAATTGGAGATTAAAAAGAGGAGTCATAATATGTAGTATCATTTACCTTAGACTGAAGCTTGGTTAAGAAGAGTGCAGTCACCAATTAAGCTTGGTTCCTCATAGCAGCTAGAAATCACTTCATAAATCGGTGGCACACCACACTTTTTTTTAACATCACTCCACTACGGCACTACTTCAAAGAATTATTATGTCTGGACCACAATGCCAGCGAAACCCATCCTGCCTAGCAACCGTGAGATGAAGTGAGCAGTTAAAGTAAAGATAAATCAAGGAATGAGAGCATATGCCGACATCCGTGCTCAGTAGCAAGGTCAGTCTCCATCGCAGAGGCCGCGCACTCTGTGGAGCCCGCTACCACGTCAAGCGCTTAGCATGTGGTGTCGTTGGTCTGTCCGGGCATCCTGCGAATGTCGACTCAACGTAGGAAAAAACCGGACCACTAAACCCCCGATACAAGGGTAGCAAATGACACATCAAGATCAAGCGAACAACAATAAGGATGAGGAGAGCCTATGTCACTACCTTGTCAGGTAATATGTCAACGACGGAACCGATTCCTCATCGGCGTCGAAGCGTCGATGGCCACCATGTCTCCGGAGCCGGTGAAGGCTACTGGCGTAGCAGGAGAGGAGGACATGCCTGATCTCCTTGGCTACAAGGCGATGAAGCAAGAGGAAATACTCATCGCCCGTGTCGGCGGAGGTGGGTTTCATGTGGCCTCCAGCCAGAACGCCTGTGACCACACACAAAACAATCAAGAATAGGAATAACTACCAGCCTTGATAGGAAAAGGACACGAAGGATCGGCACAACATCGAGCAAGTTATTGCAAAATAGAGGAGGATGGGAACAAATTTGTTTCTTGACTGGACTATCAAATATCGCAGCTGCATTTTCGTGTGTGAGGGTGGTGATCAGTGGAAGTGTGTTAACCGATACGAATTCAGGAATTGCAGATGCTCTTAACTCGCTGTCAGCACAATGCATGGTACATTTATATCAAATTCGTAGGCCAAATAATCTAATATACATATAAAGGCTGCTGGAAGCTGAACCAAGTTAGTGATGAAAATACCTTATACATTCAACTCCTCCTCCTCTTTCTTCAGCAAGACTACAGAGGTGCACTTCGAATGTGTTTTCCAGCCTTGAAACAGCAGCAAGCTCATTACTTCGAGCACCCTACAACATTTAACATGATTTATTGACCACCACACTATAGTCTGCAATATCTAAACTTCACGCACTGCTACTCTTAGTGAAGGTAGACATATGACTGCTTTCCTTGCTACTCCCTCCGTCCCAAAATTCTCGTCTTAGATTTGTCTAGATACGGATGTATCTAGACAAGAATTTTGGGACGGAGGGAGTAGTTAGTAGCCATGATTGGTGGTTGGAATATTGAGTAAGCTTGCCATACGATAGTACTGCTACTCTTAGTCATTTTTCAAACACAACAAACTTGACATGCATATATACAGAGAATATAATGTTAAGAAAATGAATGGAAGAAAAAGAGTAGCATAAGATTGTAGAAAATAGGATGACACCAGAGCTCGGCGTTAAAAGATAGCTTGAAGAAATAAGATGGGTATCTATATATGAGTGGAGTTATATCTAAATTCCTTGTCCTGTCATGTCGGTGTCAAAACCGGCGGATCTCGGGTAGGGGGTCCCGATCTGTGCGTCAAGGCTGATGGTAATAGAAAGCAAGGGACACAGATGTTTACCCAGGTTCGGGCCCTCTCGATGGAGGTAAAACCCTACTTCCTGCTTGATTTATATTGTTGATATGGGTAGTACAAGAGTAGATCTACCACGAGATCGTAGAGGCTAACCCTAAGAGCTAGCCTATGATGGTATGATTGTAATTGTGATCGGCCTTCTAAGGACCAACCTCTCCGGTTTATATATACACCGGAGAGGGCTAGGTTTTACATGGAGTCGGTTACAAGAAAGGAAACACAATATCCGGATCGCCAAGCTTGCCTTCCATGCAAAGGAGAGTCCGCTCCGGACACGGGCCGAAGTCTTGAGTCTTGTATCTTCACGCTTCAACAGTACGGACGTTGTACATAGTCCGGCTGTCCGGATATCACCTAATCCAGGACTCCCTCAGTAGCCCCTGAACCAGGCTTCAATGACGATGAGTCCGGCGCGCAGTATTGTCTTCGGCATTGCAAGGCGGGTTCCTTCTCCGAATACTCCAAAGTAGTCATCGAACACTCAAATCGTGTCCGGATCCACAAAATGATCTTCACATGGTATAGATCTGATTTGCTGGCAATCTTCGTGCGTCGTTCCCTTGCAACGTGGCTTGGTCCAACATGAACCGACATTTCTTACCCCACAACGACTCGCGCTACGAGGCGGTTTTATTGGCACGTCCCGTCGAGGCAGAGATCATATTCCTCTTATTACGGGATTTTCCATCAATGTGAGCGTGCGTGACCCCTCGACGGTCGTTGGTATAACCCCGTGTGTTTTCAGATAAGCCTCAAACGGTCACACCGGGGACTCTTGATATTCACCTTCTTTATAAAGGGGCCGAGACCTATGCCTCCTTTTCACCTTCATCGCGCCTTCTCGCACCTCGAGTTCCAACACCCAAGACCTAAGCTCCACCCCTCCGGAATCCTCCAATATGTCCGGATCTGACCCTCAAGGCCGGTGGGTGGCCTCGTCGATTGAAGAGAAGGACATTGCAAAGCTTAGGGAGGTCGGATACCTGACCTCTGATATCCAGCACAGGCTTCCTGCTCCAGGGCAGGTCATCCCTACGCCGGAGCCCAATGAGTGTGTCGTTTTCGTCCCACACTTCCTCCGCGGTTTGGGTTTCACCCTCGATCCCTTCGTGAGGGGGCTCATGTTCTATTACGGGTTGGATTTCCATGACCTGGCTCCGGACGCTATCCTCCATATCTCGTCATTTATTATCGTGTGCGAGGCTTTTCTCCACGTCACGCCACACTTCGGCTTATGGCTCAAGACCTTCAATGTGAAGCCGAAGATGATCGAGGGGCGACATGCGGAGTGCGGAGGTGCTGTAATAAGAAGAAACGCCGATGCCCCATGGACAGAGGGTTCTTTCCTAGAAGTATCTGATGTATGGCAGCGGAGGTGGTTTTATGTCACGGCTCCCAGAGGCACAAACTGGGTGGCTACCCCCGCGTTTCGCTCGGGCCCTCCACCACAGTTGGCGTCTTGGACAGGCGTAGGACGGAATTGGGGCCCGCTGGTGATATACCAGTACTGCAGAATCGCATCCGGGAGCTTCTTGCGAGGGACATTAATCTTGTCAGCATAATGCAAGTGATGTTAATCCGGCGGACGTTGTCGTGCCAACGCTGGCCTCTCCGGATGTGGGAGTTCAATCCGGAGGGTCCGCGGACTGTCAAGCACTTCTTCGGCTTGAAGCTCGAAGAGATGTGCAAATTATTCTTCGGACGGAAAGTAGTGTGTCCGGACACCACCGAGGATGCAGGCCTAAGCTGTAATCGCCTAGGTACCCAAGTAAGTAGCCTTGATACCGGACACCCTGTTTTGTATTTATCATGACTGTTTGTTCTGACAATCATCCGCGTCCAGGAATGGCTCAGCAAGGCGGAGAGAATCAGGTGTCCGGCACCGCTTCCCGAAGGCTCACCCACCCCTACCGTAGCCAAGATGCTCGACCGGGTACTCAGCAGAATGCCCGCAGGGAAAGACAAGGGGAGGGACGAAGAATCCGAACCGGGGGAATTGTTACCTCCCCCAAGGAGGATAGTCGGGGAGGGGAGGCTAAAGCCTCCTCCCCGCGCGGGAAGAAGAGGGCCGCTTCCGAAGACTTGGAGACAGAGACGCCTGAACCAGGGAAGAAGGTGTAACCAAGGGGCACTGCTGCGACGGGCATCCTCACAGCGTTATGCCCACCAACGGGCCAGCCCCCCACCGAGCCGTAAGTCAATCATTAATTTGATGGTACTGTATTTCTCCTGGATCAATAACCAGGATTCAACTTTTTGCAGTCCGGCCGGCAGCTCTTCTCAACAGGAATCGTCTTCGGGGGACCTTCCTCCGGAGATGATGGAGAGCGAGACCCCACCCACCTCTACGATTCTTGAAGCGGGTGACACCGAGGTGTCGGCACGGAGGAGTCCGTATTTTCCGAGGCCGGAGGCCAATACTTCAGCCGCCCTGAGTCCGGACATACTGACGGGCTTACTGGAGTGAGCTGCGCTCTCGGAGGAGCACCTCTCATTAATGAGTGCGGTGCTCAAGAAGATTTCATCCGCTACAAGCGGTTTGAATGAAGCATTTACAAGCCTTCTCGAGGCTTTGAGGTATGTAATGAAGAATACACCATATAGATAGTAGCCCCTGAGACTCTGGTTGCCCGCCCTAGGCGGCAAACGGGGGATCATCAATCAATAACTGGTGTTGTAAATATGTGCAGGTCCCTGTGGGTCCGGCCGCCGGCCCATCCGTTGAAGTTGCCGAACTGATGAGGCAAATTGGGTCGATTGATGCCGATATCACTCTGATGAATGAGCGGCTGGATACATGATACGTCTCCGTCGTATCTACTTTTTCAAACACTTTTGCCCTTGTTTTGGACTCTAACTTGTATGATTTTAATGGAACTAAACCGGACCGACGCTGTTTTCAGCAGAATTGCCATGGTATTGTTTTATGTGCAGAAAACAAAAGTTCTCAGAATGACCTGAAACTCCACGGAACACCTTAGAAAAAATAATAATAAATCCTCGCCAAAGATGAAGACTAGGGGGCCCACACCCTGCTCACGAGGGTGGGGGGCGCGCCCTCCCCCCTGGGCGCGGCGCCCTACCTCGTGGGCTCCCTGGTGGCCCTCCGACGCCAACTCCAATCCATATATTGGCTTTCAGGGAGAAAAAAATCAGAGAGAAAGTTTCATCACGTTTTACGATACGGAGCCGCCGCCAAGCCCTAATCTCTCTCGGGAGGGCTAATCTGGAGTCTGTTCGGGGCTCCGGAGAGGGGGATTCGTCGCCGTCATCATCATCAACCATCCTCCATCACCAATTTCATGATGCTCATCGCCGTGCGTGAGTAATTCCATCGCAGGCTTGCTGGACGGTGATGGGTTGGATGAGATTTATCATGTAATCGAGTTAGTTTTGTTAGGGTTTGATCCCTAGTATCCATTATGTTCTGAGATTGATGTTGCTATGACTTTGCTATGCTTAATGCTTGTCACTAGGGCCCGAGTGCCATGATTTCAGATCTGAACCTATTATGTTTTCATGAATATATGTGTGTTCTTGATCCTATCTTGCAAGTCTATAGTCACCTACTATGTGTTATCACTAGTAGAAAAAGGGCCTATAGTCCTGGTTGGTGAGGGCCTTTAGTCCCGGTTCATGAACCGGGACTAAAGGGTCGGTACTAATGCCCTGACCCTTTAGTCCCGGTTCAATCCAGAACCGGGACAGATGGGCCTCCAGTCCGCTGAGCCCAGGCAGGAGGGCCTTTGGTCCCGGTTGGTGGCACCAACCGGGACCAATAGGCATCCACGCGTCAGCATTTCTATGGCTGTGGTTTTTGTTTTTTAAAAGGGGAGGGGTTTGGGGGTTTTGGGGGTTAATTTAGGTGTTTCATATATTGTGCTATAGCTAGCTAATTAATAGAGAAAAGTGTCCTCTCTTTTGTCCGTGCTTGGTCGACGCTACGTACTATACATACGATAGAGAGGACTAGCTAGACACGCTAGCTAGCTAGTAATTAAGCAAACAGAAGATCGTCATCAACATATATGCATACAGAGAGAAGTGATATCGACCACCTCTCCTTCTCCGAGAGATTGGTGAACAACAAGTTCTCGTATATCTATCCAACACTACCGCTACATATATATAATAATTATCTTTTACAAATATATAATCTCCTAACATACGGACGCGTGGTCCACATAGTATTCTCCGCCTTCAGCGATCACGTGGTCAAGAAAGAATGCCGCCAATTCCTCTTGAATTGCTCGCGATGCGATCTGGTGCTAGGAGTTCATCCCGCATCCGAAACATCTAATTTTAAGAAGGTGGTCAATACATACATACATACATATATATATATATATATATATATATATATATATATATATATATATATATATATATATATATATATATATATATATATGAATGAAACTCAACACAAATGATGGTAATAAAATAAAATTGTGAATATTTTTATTTACGCACTTCATATTGTTTGTCGGAGTAGCCCCGCTCACAGGTCGTGTGGCGGATGGACTCGCAAATGTAGTATCCACAGAAATCATTCCCTTGTTCCTGCCACAACCACTTTACAAGAAATAGAGGTCAATCAAACTGATAATTAGCAAGCATGCTAAATGGTATTGATGAAACTAGCGCTTGAATCACTAGGAGATGCGTGGAATATGCTACTATATAGTACTTACTTTCGGGTGTCTAAATTGCAGCTTCTTCGGTAGTCCCGGAGCTTTTTTGGTGAATTTTCTCCAAGCCCTGCCATACAAAGAAAACAATTACTTGATATCAGAAATGAACAAAGTTGCTGATATGGTGGATAATGATCGATTTAACTTACTTCTTGAGCATTTCAGTCATGTCCGATACTCCTTGGGATCTTTTCGCTTGGAGTCTAAGACAGTTACTACTCCCTTCTCAAGCTTAATCTCTAGGAGAATATAGTGGTAGCTAGCACACATGCATAACTCATCAATATTACATTACTATAACCTGGACTAATAAGGAAACCGAATATGCCACAAGACAGTAACACTCACTTGAAGTTGTAAGGAAAGAGTACTATATCTTTGTGTTCATTTATTACCAACGATTGTAGCAAGTTGGCCTCGGTATTTTCTTTACGAAATTCAACCTCAGTTTTATCTATGAGATATGTGTTAATGAACCCAATATCACCCACTTGTCTTTTCTTCAATTCGGCGATCTTCAATTTGCATAATATAGCGAGGATATTTATAAATACATGCAATGAAAGGGCTGAGTTATATAGAGAGACTTAATGACATAAGTAGTACTACTTACAGAAAGTAGCAGGTGACCGTTGCTTTATCGATGGCCAATTGATTGAAAAACGGATAGAACTCCTCAAATGGAATAGGCAACAGTTCAATTCCAGGAGGTCATGCTCCTTTTAACTCTCACATACAAAGTACTCCTCCCTCGACTCTTTGCAGGTTTTCATGTACCAATCATGCAATCTTCGTGATCATCGTTGATAGAGAACTTTCATCTTTGACGAGAGGCTTCCGCATCAGATCTTTGTATCTGCACGCCCAAGAAATCATAATGTACATCGTCGGGCAGGTAATATGCAGGATTGCCATAACCGGGCACCATCCTCGGATCGACGATGTCGCTAGCAGGCACCTTGAGCGGGGGCACGATTGCTTGCTTGTTCGCCGAGCTGGGCAATTTGTTTCCCAGCTCGTCGCTCTTTCATCCTTTGATCAGCGACAGTACTTCCCGACCTCTCCCTTCGCAAATGCCTTCCAATAATGCGCTCATAGTTGCCTTTCGGCGGAGACTTGGGTGGTTTTGTCGGGCAGCCAGAGTGCGCTTCGCTTTCATCGGATCTACCTTCTCCTCCGGAGGTGGATGTCGCTTGCTTTCAACCCTTGAAACCAGTCATCCACTTCGGCTCACGCGATCTTCGCGTTTTCCTCCTCGCCCTCTCAGACGGTAACTTTTCCGAGTCTTCAGAGAAGGACCGAATCAGTATCTCCTCCCGCCTTTGGCTGTACTGCTAGACGCCGGCAGAGCAGACGGAGCGGATGTCTTCTTTCCTTGCTTACGAGGCGGAGGAGAAGGACTACGACGCGCCGGAGCAGCCGAAGCGGCGGCGGGTCTCTTCCGCCCTTGCTGACGAGGCGGAGAAGGAGGACGCTGGCTGCTCGGGCGCGCCGGCGCAGGCGGAGAAGGAGGCGGAGTGCAGCCACGCGCCGGAGAAGGAGCCGGCCGAGTGCCCTGATCGGCACTCGCCGGAGGAGGAGGCGGTGGAGGAGGCGGAGTGCCCTGACTCGCTGGAGGAGGAGGAGGAGGAGGCGGAGGCATCTAGTTCGGAAGGTTGATGAGATCCTTCCGCCATAGGCATGGAGTCTTCAGAGCAGAACCCAGCCGATACTCCCCTTTTCCGGTAGGGTGGTCAAGCCGGAGGTCCTCAAATCCCTCCGTTATTTCATCGACCATCACCTTAGCATATCCTTCTGGAATCGGCCGGCAGTGAAAAGTTGAGCCGGGTTTAGTAGGATAAACAGAGCCAACAGCCGCCTTGACCTTCAAATTCATCCATTGCGCCATAAGGTTGCAATTTTCAGCATCCGTGATAGCATCCACGGGATAGCTGGCAGGAGCCGTCAAGGCATGCTCAGGCTGAAGCAGCTCGGTGGAAGCCACGCTGCTTCTCCGCTGAGATGGCGGGGTAGCTTCGGAGGAAGCTTCGGCAGGCCGTTTGCTGCGATCTGCTGCTTCTCGTTCCTCTAGCCCCATTACCCTTTCGTGCAGCGCCTGCATTTGGCTCTGCTCCAGTTTCTTCCTCCTCTCATGGGTTTTGTAACCCCCTGCGTCCGGAAATCCAGCTTTCCACTAAAGGGAGCCCTGGCGTGCCTCGTGTCCGTCTGTGGTGCTCAGGATTCCCGAGGGCCATTGTGAGCTCGTCCTTCTCCCTGTCTGGAACGAACTTCCCTTGTTGTGCTGCTTCGAAATATTGCTTTAGCCTCTTGACTGGTATGTCCAATTGCTCGTCCTTCCAAATGCACTTCCCTGATACAGGGTCCAAGGTTCCGCCAGCCCCGAAGAACCAAGTCTGGCAACGGTCTGGCCAGTTCATTGTCTCTGGTTCGATCCCTTTATCAAGCAGATCATTCTCAGCCTTGGCCCACTTAGGCCGGGCTACGAGGTAGCCACCTGACCCCGTGCGATGGTGAAGCTTCTTCTTCGCAGCATTTCTCTTGTTTGTCGCCGACATCTTTTTACTCTTTTCTGATGTCTTGTGGGCCACAAATGCGGGCCAGTCATCTTTGATCTTCTCATATTTGCCCTTGAATTCTGGTGTCTCATTTTTTTCGACATACCTATTGAGGTCTTTCTTCCAATTCCTGAATAGGTCTGCCATCTTCTTCAGAGCAAAAGACTTGATTAATGGCTCTATAACTGGCTTCTCCGGATCATCCTCTGGCGGTAGGGTGAAATTTGACTTCAGCTCAGTCCAAAGATCATTTTTCTGCATATCATTGACATAAGACACCCCAAGGTCTTCGTTCTTAGGCTTATACCATTGGTGGATGCTGATCGAGATCTTGTCCCTAACCAGAACCCCGCACTGAGCAACAAATGCCTTCTTTGTCCGGTAGGGTTCAATCGGTTGGCCGTCGCGCGCGATTTGTATGATCTCAAACTTTTCATCCGAGCTCAACTTTTTCTTGGGCCTTGTCTCTTTACCGGGTTGTGCTCGATCCGGAGGGCTAGAAAAGGAACAAAGACGAGAGTTAATTAATATGTGTACATACCAAAACAATGAATGCATCAATTAGCTAGTCAAGACGGGCTTAACTAATATATATACCTGGCCGGACTCGGTTTGGTGATCACCGAGCCGCCCTCATGGTCTACTTCTTCACCCTCTCCTTCTTACACCGCATTGGGTCATTGGAGCCATGTAAATCATAGCCAGCTGCTTCTTCACCTCTCCTTCCGCACCATCGCTGTCATTGAGAAACATCAACGAGCGCATTTACATCACTTCCTTGTGTGATTATGTCCATCAACAACGCTTCTTGTGCTTCGTCTCGTGGCGGGGTGTCCATAGTTTCTACAAATATTTACAACATGGCAATTATTATTCAAACATGACAGATATGGATATATTAGTGGCAAACGTAGAACTAGCTAGCTAATCACAATAAGGAATCATATTAATTAGTGGCCTCGACGCTGCTTCTCTAGTGTTTCGGGTGGCCTCGACAACGCTTCAAGGGTTAGGGGGTGGCCTCGAGAACGCTTCAAGGAGGGGGTGGCCACATGTATCTCACACCGACGATACTTGCTATTTAATTAGGGTTTCCTCTACCGGTCGGCGACCCTCGACTAAAGGGGGGCATTAGTCCCGGTTGGTGCTACGAACCGGTACCAATGCCCCCTTTAGTCCCGGTTGGTGCCACCAACCGGGACCAAAGGCCTTGTGCTGCCCGGCGATGAAAAGTTTAGTCCCACCTCGCTAGTTGAGAGAGCTCGAGAGTGGTTTATAAGCGCTGCTGCGCCCACCCTCACGAGCTCCTCTCAACTGCAGGCTTTCCGGCCTAATCTTTCACTAGCTATGTGCTGTGGGCCTACTTGGCCTCCTCAAGGGCCTGAATCTCGCCCATGTAGGGTTTCTAGTCGTATTCAGGCCGTGGGGGTCCAAAGAGGCAGCACTATTTTTTTCCAGTTTTTTGTTTTGTTTTCTGCATTATTATTTATTTTTTGTTGTTTTTGCTTTATTTTTAATTCTATTTGCTTATAGTTTTAGAAAAATATAAACTTTCTGTTAGTGCCATTAGTTTTCAAATTTGAAAACATTTTTTGTTTTCTTTGTTGCTTTATTTATTTTATATTGTTTCTACTTACAACAAAATACTTATTGTTGCTATTTTTATTATTTTTCAGTTTTTTGTTCTGTTTTCTGCATTATTATTTTTTGTTTTTTGCTTTATTTTTAATTCTTTTTGCTTTTAGATTTAGAAAATTATAAACTTTCTGTTAGTGCCATTAGTTTTCAAATTTGAAAACACTTTTTTTGTTTTCTTTGTTGGTTTATTTATTTTATTTTGTTTCTACTTACAACAAAATACTTATTGTTGCTATTTTTATTTTTTTCAAGTTTTTTTGTTTTGTTTTCTGCATTATTTATTTTCTTTTGGTTTTTTGCTTTATTTTTTAATTCTTTTTGCTTTTAGGTCAGCAAAATTATAAACTTTCTGTTTGTGCCATTAGTTTTCAAATTTGAATTCTTTGAAATTTGTGTGAATCACAAGTTTGTGAGCTCAACAAGGCGTGTAGAGGGACGGGCTTATAAACCGGTGTGAGCGCCCTTCGGTTGGCGAGATTTTCAAATTCATAGTTTTCAAATGAACTCTGAAAAAGTTGGCATAGCATGTGCATGTACAAAACGGACAATGGTATCATACTGCCTCATTACAAAGTTGGCATGGTATCATCATAATAGTTATGGAGAAAGTCTTCACTTTTTCTTCGCTTGTGTCGCTTTGCTTATTGCGCCAGAACCATGGATAATCTTCATCGCTTATCAGGATGCTTGGGTCAGCCTTGACTTTGAAGGGGGACTTTCATGAAACTTTTCATACTCTTGAGACATGTCTGTCTTGCCCTCCACTCCTGGGATGTCCCTTTTCCGAAAGAACTATGTGGCGCTTTGGCTCATTGTATGATGTATTCGCTTCTTATCTTTTCTTTTCATCGGTCTGGTAGACATGTCCTTCACATAGATAACCTGTGCCACATCATTGGCTAGGACGAACGGTTCGTCGGTGTACCCAAGATTTTTCAGATCCACTTGTTGTCATTCCGCATCGTGGGTCTACCTGCACCCCGCCTCCCCGACAGATTGACCCACTTGCACTTAAACAAAGGGACCTTAAAATCTACTCCATAGTCAAGTTCCCATATGTCTACTATGTAACCATAATATGTGTCATTTCCTTGTCGGTTGTTGCATCAAAGCGGACACCGCTGTTTTGGTAGGTGCTCTTTTCATCTTGGTCAATCGTAAAATGTATTCCCATTTATCTAGTATCCTTTCCAAATCATTACAATGAAGATGGTCCCTCGACAACAAGTACAGCTCATCACAAACAGTGCTGTCACCTCCGAGATGTGTTTCCAACCAACTGCTGAAAGTCCTGATGTGTTCACATGTAATCCGGCCGTCGACCGCTCCGGTGTTTGGAGCGCAGACTGTTCTTGTGTTCATCGACATACGGGTCACCAAGGTAGAGTTCAAGAACTGTGTAGTGTGCTTGAGACCAAGAATATCCGCCCCTGCATATTATTGAGTCCCTTCCAAGCGTGTTTTTTCAATCAGTCTCCCCTCATACCGCGATATAGGGAGACCTATCTTCTTAAGGCCAGGAATGAAGTCAACACAAAACCCGATGACATCCTCTGCTTGATGGCCCATGGAGATGCTTCCTTCGGCCTAACGCGTTACGGACATATTTCTTTAGGACTCCCATGAACCTCTCAAAGGGTACATATTGTGTAGAAATACGGGCCCCGAATGACAATCTCGTCGACTAGATGAACTAGGACGCGCCATGATATTGAAGAAGGATGGTGGGAACACCAGCTCGAAACCGACAAGACATTGCGCCACCTCACTCCTTAGCATTGGTACGATTTCTGGATCGGTCACCTTCGAGATATTGCATTGAGGAATGCACATAGCTTCACAATGGCTAATCGGACTTTTCCGGTAGAAGCCCCTCAATGCAACCGGAAGCAGTTGCGCCATAATCACGTGGCAGTCATGAGACTTTAGGTTCTGGAACTTTTTCTCCGCATATTTATTATTCCCTTTATATTCGACGAGCAGCCAGTCGGGATCTTCATATCGAGCAGGCATTGAAAGAATATTTCTTTCTCTTCTTTCGAAGAGCATAGCTGGCAGGACCTTGATATCGCTTCGGAGGCATGCCCTCTTTTTCGTGCAAGCGTTGCAGGTCCTCTCGTGCCTCGGTGTATCTTTTGTCTTCCCATACACGCCCAAGAAGCCTAGCAGGTTCACGCAAAGGTTCTTCGTCACGCATCACGTCGATCAAGAGCGGACCTCTAGGTCTTTCCAAAGAGGGTAGGTCCCAAAATATAGATTTCTTCTTCCACATGGGTGCGTGATTCTCAGCGTCATTCGAACAGCTAGTCCGCCGACCCTTTCCAAAGATTACGTGTAAATCATTAACCATAGCAAGTACGTGATCACCGGTACGCATGGCGGCTTCTTCCGTGATCTGCCTCGCCTTTGAAATGCTTGCCTTTCTTTCGACATTGATGGTTGGTCGGAAGAAATCGACGATGGCCAGGTACACATTCTTCCTGCAGCTTCCGGTATATAGTATCGGTGTCAAGTAAACAGTGCGTGCATGCGTGGTATCCCTTGTTTGTCTTTCCCGAAGGTTATCGAGAGCGGGCCAATCGTTGATGGTCACGAACAGCAACGCCTTTAGGTCAAATTCTCCTTTTGTGCTCATCCCACGACGCACACCGCTTCCATTCCACAGCTGTAAAAGTTCTTCAACTAATGGCCTTAGGTACACATCAATGTCGTTGCCGGGTTGCTTAGGGCCTTGGATGAGAACTGCATCACAATGAACTTCCGCTTCATGCACATCCAAGGAGGAAGGTTATACATACATAGAGTCACGGGCCAGGTGCTGTGATTGCTGCTCTGCTCCCGAAAGGATTAATGCCATCCGCGCTTAAAGCAAACCATACGTTCCTTGGATCCTTTGCAAACTCATCCCAGATTTCTCTCGATTTTTCTCCATCTGCGACCCGTCGCCGGTGCTCTCAACTTCCCGCCTTTCTTACATAGTCCTCACTGTGCCATCGCATCAACTTGGCATGCTCTCCGTTTTGAACAGACGTTTCAACCGTGGTATTACAGGAGCATACCACATCACCTTCGCAGAACCCTCTTCCCGGAGGCTCGCCACAACATCACCGTGGTCATCTCGTCGATCTTATACCGCAATGCACCGATACGGCATGCGCTCAGATCCTTGTAGGCACCACGGTAGAGGATGCAGTCATTAGGGCATGCATGTATCTTCTCCACCTCCAATCCTAGAGGGCATACGACCTTCTTTGCTGCGTATGTACTGTCGGGCAATTCGTTATCCTTTGGAAGCTTCTTGTTCATTATTTTCAGTAGCTTCTCAAATCCTTTATCAGGCACAGCATTCTCTGCCTTCCACTGCAGCAATTCGAGTACGGTACCGAGCTTTGTGTTGCCATCTTCGCAATTGGGGTACAACCCTTTTTTTGTGATCCTCTAACATGCGATCGAACTTCAGCTTCTCCTTTTGACTTTCGTGATTGTGTCCTTGCATCGACAATGACCTGGCGGAGATCATCTTCATCGGGAACATCGCCTGGTTCCTCTTGATCTTCAGCAGCTTCGCCCGCAGCAGCACCATCGCACATCGTCTGTGCATCTTGATGTTCAGAGCATCACCGTATTCAGGGGCACATAGTTGTCATCGTACTCTTCTTCCTCGCCGCCTTCCATCATAACCCCTATTTCTCGTGCCTCGCCCAAACATTATAGTGTGGCATGAAACCCTTGTAAAGCGGGTGGGTGTGAAGGATTTTCCGGTCAGAGCAAGACTTCAGATTCCCACATATAGGGCATGGACAACACATAAAACCATTCTGCTTGTTTGCCTCAGCCACTTCGAGAAAATCATGCACGCCTTAATGTACTCGGAGGTGTGTCTCACAACAGTACATCCATTGCCGGTTCATCTCGTGCATTATATATAATTATGTGTCAAAATCATTACAGAACATCATGAATAGATAATTAAGTGACCAAATTAATAGAAGTTCATCATCACATAAAACCAAAGTACATACATAGTTCTCATCTAGCAACACAAAGCTCTGCAGAGCATCTAAATTAATTAAACCATACATTGAAACTATGTAAAACATTTCAATGCGAAAACAAATGCGATCATAATCGCAACCAAGGTAACAACTGATCCAACGGCATAATGATACCAAGCCTCGGTATGAATGGCATATTTTCTAATCTTTCTCATCTTCAAGCGCATTGCATCCATCTTGATCTTGTGATCATCGACGACATCCGCAACATGCAACTCCAATATCATCTTCTCCTCCTCAAGTTTTTTTTATTTTTTCCTTCAAGAAATTGTTTTATTCTTCAACTAAATTTGACCTCTCGACAATAGGGTCGGTTGGAATTTCCGGTTCAACAACCTCCTAGATAAATAAAATCTATGTCACGTTGGTCGGCATAATTTTCATAAACAATAAATGAACCAATAGTTATGAAAAGATAATATATACCACATCCGAATTATAGACAGGACGAGGGCCGACGGGGGCGGATACCAAAACCATCGCACTATATAAGATGCAATAATAAAAGTAAGAAAATAATACAAGTAAGAATATTTTTCCTTTCAGAAAGAAGATAAGAACAAGAGGATCACCACGGTGGTGCTGGCGATGAGATCGGCGCGGGTGATCGACGGCGGTGAAGACGGGGACGGGGCGTGACGGACCGCTAAACCTAGAAAAATATTGAGGAAAATGGAGGTTGGAGGTCGATCTTGGAGAGGAGAAAGCTTAAGTAGTGTGGCTCGGGCATTTCATCGAACACCTCATGTGCATAGCAGGTGAGCTAGAGCACCACAAAGCCCCCTCGCCAAAGAAGAGAAAACAGAGCAATCGGAGTGCTCGCTCATGAGCGAGGGGTATATATACGCAGCACTATTGGTCCCGGTTCGTGGCATGAACCGGGACTAAAGGGAAGCCGTTGGTCCCGGTTCATGCCACCAACCAGGACAGAAGATGTCATGCAAGTTCTTTTCCATAAGCAGGTATGACTATATTCGGAATACATGCCTACATTACATTGATGAACTGGAGCTAGTTCTGTGTCACCCTATGTTATGACTGTTACATGACAAACCACATCCGGCATAATTATCCATCACTGATCCGGTGCCTACGAGTTTTCCATATACTGGTTTACGCTTATTTACTTTTCCGTTGCTACTATTATCATCAATACAAAATACCGAAAACATTACTTTTGTTGTCTTTACTTTTGTTACCGTTACCACCACTATCATATTACTATGCTACTAAACACTTCGCTGCAGATACTAAGTTTCCAGGCGTGGTTGAATTGACAACTCAGCTGCTAATACTTGAGAATATTCTTTTGCTCCCCTTGTGTCCAATCAACAAATTTGGGTTGAATACTCTACCCTCGAAAACTGTTGCGATCCTCTATATTGTGGGTTATCAAGACCTTTTTCTGGCGCCGTTGCCGAGGAGCATAGCTCTATTCTTTGAGTCACTTGGGATTTATATCTGCTGGACAATATGAAGAATTTGAAAGACGCTAAGACAACAATTTATCCCTCAACTACGAGGGGAGGTAAGGAACTGCCATCTAGCTCTGCACTTGATTCACCTTCTGTTATGAGTAAGCTAGCGGCACCTAAACCTGCTTCGGCTATTCATTCCGATATGTCGCATGTTATTGATGATGCCACTTCTGCTATGCATGATACTTATGATGAAACTACTTCCATGCTCGATACTACTGTGCCCCTTGGTGAATTTCTAGATGAGCAAATTTCTAGGTCTAGAGAAAGAGAAATTATTGAAACTGAACACGATGATGTTAGTAATGATGATAATATGCCTGCTATTCCTGAGGGCTATCTTTTCGATGCTGAATCTACATCAGCCATTCTTGCTTGCCAGGATAGACATGAACTTAAGAGGTTGCTAGTTAAATGGAGTAAAGAATCTTTTAGAGATAGGATGAGACCCAACCCTGCTTTTGCTACTTCACCTATCTGTGTTCCCGATCAGGATTATTATGATTTTTCTGTTGATCCAGATATAATTACTCTGGTTGAATCTGATCCATTTTACGGCTATGAATCTGAAACTGTTGTGGCACATCTTTGTAAGTTAAATGATATAGCTGCCCTGTTTACTAATAATGAGAGATCGCGCTACCTTTATTTACTCAAAATATTTCCGCTCTCATTAAAGGGTGATGCTAAGAAATGGTTTAATTCTCTTGATCCTGGTTGTGTGCAAAGTCCCTGTGATATGATTTATTACTTTCTCGCTAAATGTTTCCTGCTCATAAGAAACAAGCTGCTTTGAGGATAGATATAATTTTGTGCAAATTGAAGAAGAGAGTCTCCCACAAGCTTGGGGAGGCTTCTCAAGTTACTTAATGCTTTGCCCGATCATCCTCTTAAGAAACCTGAAATACTTGATATCTTTTATAATGGACTAACCGATGCTTCCAGAGATTACCCGATAGTTGTGCTGGTTCTCTTTTCAGGAAAGAACACGGATGAAGCTGAAATTTTATTAAATAATATGTTGACAAATGAAAATAATTGGGCACCTCCCGAGCCTACTCCCGAGCCAGCTCCAGAGCCAACCATCGAGCCTATTCCTAAACCAACTCAAGAAGAGAGGTGTTCTATTTCTCAGTCCCAAGATATGCAAGAGGCAAAGAAATCTATGAAAGAAAAAGGTATTAAAGCTGAAGATGTTAAGAATTTACCTCCTATTGAAGAAATACATGGTCTTAATTTACATCACTGTTGAAGAAGTATATGATCTCAATTACTTATTTATCAAGAACCTCCCGATATCCCGACTACGTAGTAAAGGTAAATTCTCTCTATAGATATGATAAAGCTGAAGTCCCTCCTACTAAAATTGCTAGTCAGTGCTTGGATGAGTTTGATGACTTTATGTTTAAGCAAGATGACTTTAATGCTTATTTTGGTAGACAATTAAAACAGAATACCTTTACGATTAAACGCTTGAGTGATTATATGGCTAATATTAGAGGTGAACTTAAACTTGTTAGCAAACATGCTTCTATGGTTACCACTCAAGTAGAACAAGTACTTAATGCTCAGAAAGAAGTGCTTGATGAAATGAATAGTAAGAAAAATGATTATGCTGTTAGAGCGGCTACTAGAACTGGTAGAATGACTCAGGAACCTTTGTATCCTGAAGGCCACCCTAAGAGAATCGAGCAAGATTCTCAGAGAAATAATATTGATGTACCTAGTTCTTCTAAGAGGAAGAAAAAGAAAAGTGATAGAATTGTGCAAACTTCTAGTGAACCTATTGCTGAACCACCTGATAATCCGAATGATATCTCTATTTCTGATGCTGAAACACAATCTGGTAATGAACATGAACCTAGTGGAAATGTTAATGATCATGTTCATGATGATGCTCAACCTAGTAATGATAATGATGTAGAAGTTGAACCTGCTGTTGATCTTGATAACCCACAATCAAAGAATCGACGTTATGATAAAAGAGACTTCGTTGCTAGGAAACATGGTAAAGAAAGTGAACCATGGGTTGAGAAACCCATGCCTTTTCCTCCCAAACCATCCAAGAAAAAGGATGATGAGGATTTTGAGCGCTTTGTGAAATGATTAGACCTATCTTTTTGCGTATGCGATTAATTGATGTGCTCAAAACAAATCCTTATGCTAAGTATATGAAGGATATCACTACTAATAAAAGAGATACCTGAAGCTGAAATTTCCACCATGCTTGCTAATTACACTTTTAAGGGTGGAATACCAAAGAAACTTGGAGATCCAGGAGTACCTACTATACCATGCTCCATTAAAAGAAATTATGTTAAAACTGCTTTATGTGATCTTGGAGCCGGTGTTAGTGTTATGCCTCTCTCTTTATATCGTAGACTTGACTTGAATAAGTTGACACCTACTGAAATATCTTTGCAAATGGCTGATAAATCAACTGCTATACCTGTCGGTATTTGTGAGGATGTGCCTGTTGTGGTTGCAAATGTTACTATTTTAACGGACTTTGTTATTCTTGATATTCCCGAGGATGATAGTATGTCTATTATTCCTGGAAGACCTTTCCTTAATACTGCAGGGGCTGTTATTGATTGCAACAAAGGCAATGTCACTTTTCATGTTAATGGTAATGAGCATACCGGTACACTTTCCGAGGAAACAACCTCAAGTTTAGAGCATCAACTCTATTGGAAAAATTCCATCGATTATATTTGGTGGTTTTGAATTTCCTCTCCCTACTGTCAAGAAGAAATATGATATACTTATTATTGGGGATGTCCATATCCCCGTTGAGGTAACATAGTGTTATTCGAAATTTCTCCGGTTTCATGATTATCGGAATGAGTTTGTTAACAAGACTAGATCCACCTTGTTAGTGGATTATTTTTGATGAGCATAAGACGGATGAAACTAGAAGGACAACCTTCTGTACCCTCTTCATATTTTCTGTTACTTTGTAGAAATAAAGTAAAATAGTATTTTTCTGTCTGTCTCCCGACTTATCCGTGCAATATAAAAATATCCCGAAAATAAAAGTTCTCAGAATGCCATGCCAATTTAATATGATTTTTCGAATATTTGAGGATTTATGTGCAAAAATTACTGCTGGGGAGCTGCCACCTGGCCACGAGGGTGGAGGGCGTGCCCTACCCCCCTGGGCGCGCCCCCTGCCTCGTGGGCCCACGGTGGCCCTCCTCCACTTATCCCTGCACCCATCTTCTTCCTTTGGCTCACACAAACCCGAAAAACCAACTCAAGCTCGTGTTCCAGCCTCTTTTGCTGTGATTTTTGATCTCCTTGCTCAAAGCACCTCTCGCAAAACTGCTTGGGGAGATTGTTCCTTGGTATGTGACTCCTCCATTGGTCCAATTATTTTTTGTTCTAGTGCTTTATTCATTGCAAATTTGTGCTGCATAGGTGACCATGTTCTTGAGCTTGCATGTCAAATTTATATGGTTCCAAGTAGTTCTAATGCTTGATATATGCTCTAGGCACTTGTATGAGTAGTTGTTATCCATTTTATTGAAGTTGGTTCACTTTTATTTGAAGTTACTAAAAATTTCAGATTGTTTCAGAAATAATGAAGAAATTTTTGAGGGGCTCGACGAGCCGAAGCTCGAGGGAAAAACAAAAGGAAGAAGAACAGAAGCCCAAATTTAATTTGCCTCGCACCGCGGAGGTCTGGCCGTGTGAATGGCCTTCCGATGACTTCTTGAGGAGAGCCGGTGTCGGTGTCAAAACCGGCGGATCTCGGGTAGGGGGTCCCGAACTGTGCGTCTAGGCGGATGGTAACAGGAGACAAGGGACACGATGTTTTTACCCAGGTTCGGGCCCTCTCGATGGAGGTAATACCCTACTCCTGCTTGATTAATATTGATGATATGGGTAGTACAAGAGTAGATCTACCACGAGATCAAGGAGGCTAAACCCTAGAAGCAAGCCTATGGTATGATTGTTGTTCGTCCTACGGACTAAAACCCTCCGGTTTATATAGACACCGGATAGGTTAGGGTTACACAGAGTCGGTTACAATGGTAGGAGATCTACATATCCGTATTGCCAAGCTTGCCTTCCACGCCAAGGAAAGTCCCATCCGGACACGAGACGAAGTCTTCAATCATGTATCTTCATTGTCTTGGAGTCCGGCCGTGACGATAGTCCGGCTATCCGGACACCCCCTAGTCCGGGACTCCCTCTGTAGCCCCTGAACCAGGCTTCAATGACGACGAGTCCGGCGCGTTGATTGTCTTCGGCATTGCGAGGCGGGTTCCTCCTCCGAATACTTCATAGAAGGTTTTGAACACCAGGATAGTGTCCGGCTCTACAAAACAAGTTCCAAAAAACACTGTAGAGAGAATAAATTTTACACAGATCTGCTGACGTATTCCGCGGCGTGACATCACACCCCGGTCAGGCCTTTATATGAATCTTTTTTACCGTTCCACCTTAGCGCGTTTAGCGAGGCGGTTTCCTTGGCATGTCTTATCAAAGCATAGATCGTGCCCCCTTATTCCGGGATTCTCATCAATACGGATGTGGGTAACCCATCCGCGCCATTGATTACGGTGCTTGGGAGATAAGCGAGTTTTACCAGGCTGGTGGGGGACGCATAACTTCGTCCGTCCATATAAGGGGATAAGGATCCACCTTTTCACCTACGCCTTCTTCCTCCTTTGCTCATCCATTTCCGCGCACTCGAGCTCCAGCGCCCAAGTCCGCACATCCCACCTCAACCTTCTCCAACCATGTCAGGAGCGGGAGGCAGGTGGATGGCCTCCTCCGTGACGGAGGGGCACATCACAAGACTGCGGGAGGCCGGATATTTGTCCGGCGACATCGCGCACAGGCTGCCCGACACGGGGCAGCTCATTCCAACCCCAGGCCCCATGAGAGGGTGGTGTTTCTCCCCCACTTCCTCCGCGGACTAGGCTTTCCACTTCACCCATTTGTCCGGGGGCTCATGTTCTACTACGGCCTAGACTTCCACGACCTGGCCCCGAATTTTATCCTCAACATCTCGGCATTTATCGTCGTGTGCGAGGCCTTCCTCTGCATCCAGCCCCACTTCGGCCTGTGGGTGAAGATTTTCAATGTCAGGCCGAAGGTAGTGGGCGGCCGTCAAGTGGAGTGCGGAGGCGCCATGCTCGGCAAGATGGCCAAGGTCCTATGGCTCGAGGGCGCCTTTGTGGAGACAATAAAGGGGTGGCAATCTGGGTGGTTCTACATCACCGAGCCACGCGACCCCGAATGGGTGGCTGCCCCCCAATTCAGATCTGGCTTCCCCACACGGCTCTCGTCATGGAAAGAGATGGGCCTGACGTGGGGGAATTCGGACGAGCTATCCGGACTCCAAACATGCGTCCGAAACCTGGTGGACAAGAATCTCAGGCTTGTCGACGTAATCCAGGTGATGCTCATCCGCCGGATTCTCCCATGCCAACAACGGGCCTTTAATTTGTGGGAGTTCGATCCGGCCCAGCACCGAACCTTGAGCCGGCTCTTCGACACTACGTACGAAGATGCCTGGAAGGTGCTGCTCAAGGGCGCTGAAGCCCCAACATCCGCTAACAAAGATCGCGGATACAACTCACGGCGTCAAGCCGGCGAGGTAAGTTATTTTACCCTTTACGGGACTCTTTTTTCATTGATTGACTCTATGTGGGATCTAAAACTCCCTAATCTTTGACAGGACTGGCTGAAGACGTCTGGACAGATTAGCATTCCGGCTCCTTTGCCGGAAGACCCGGAGGACGCCCGATTGACGGGGCTGCTGGCTCCGGCGCCCCATGTGTGCCACGGGAACTCGAAGGAGCTCCCGACGCCAGGTGCTGTCAGATTCTGAAGCAGAATCTTCTCCTGAGGACGAGGAGGAGGAAAAAGAAGCTTCTCCCCCAGCGGGGGAGGAGAGGAAAAGGAAGGCCGCCCCAACTGGGGAGGCCGGAGGGTCCAAGAAGGGAAGAACCCTTCCTCCGGACTTCTCCACCAACATCGACGACGACGAGGAGGATTGGCCTACAAGGGCCAAGCCCCTGGCGAGATCGTAAGTATCCGGATACCCATGGCTTTTTATTATTGCAGAGTGTTCTCTAAAGTCGAACAATCGTGCAGCCCGCCCAAGGGCGAGTTCGCCGATTCATCGAGCGGGTCCCTGGGCTCGTCGGAAATGGAGAGTACTTCGCTTCCGACCGCCTCCTCGCCTCACGCTACGGACGACTCCGCGGTGGGGCCCCAAGGGGGGCTTGGTCAAGAGGAGGTGGCGCAGGAGGTGCCACAAGGCAACCTCCCGGACTCCAGGCGCGTGGGGGGCAAGACCCCCAGGGGCTCTAAGCCCGACCCTTGTCCAGACTCCATGCCGGAACCTTAAGTGGTTCCGGAGTCTGGCAAGCGGTCCCTTCGCAAGAAGGGTAAGACGACGGTGTCCTTCGTCCAACCGGAGGCACCGGATAGCTTACTGGAGGCGCTCAACAGCGCCTCCATCGAGGAGGAGCACCGCACTGTTATGAGTGCGGTGATCCGGACAGTTCAGTCCGCCAAGAGCGGGCTGACCGAAGCCTGTACCAGCCTTCTAACAGGCTTTGAGGTAAGTTTAGAATATGTAAAAATATTACCGCATAGACAGTAGCCCCTGATGCTTAGTTCGGTGTTCGGAAAGAAAAGCCGGACTAAGGATCTAAAAAGATATATGCAGGAGTCTAACATAAGTATGTCAATATGGGAATGCAGGCTGCGCTGCTGACCTCTGCCGCACTGACTGCGGAGGTCAGTGCATTGAAGCAGAGCCTCGAGCGGTCCGAGAACGAGCTCGGCCAAGCCAAGAAGCAACTCGAGGACAAGGAAGGTAAGGACTACCTTATGAAAGAAATACCTTATAGAAAGGTTTCGGTTGCGAAAAATAACAGGAATAACATGGGTACTGCAGGGGCCACGAACGAGGTGGCGACCCTGAAGGAAGCGGTGTCCGTGGCCGAAAACAAAGCGGCTGCGGAACGACCGAGCGAGAGAAGGGGAGGCGAGCTGGCTACAGATGGCAAGAGCTCCAAGCTCGTGGAAAACACGAGAGTTTGGAGCGTGACTCAAGACTCGAGAGTCCGAGCTCGCCTCGGCTCTTGAGAGTGCCAAAGCTGCTAAGGCCGAGGCCCAAAAAGCCTCCAAGAGATTGAGTCGTTAAAGAAGATAGCGGCGGTAAGGCATTATTTATGCAAAGCAAGCATGTGAAAGTGAATTACCTATTACTTACCGGATTCGAGCTCTCCAGAGCATTCGCAGATTTGCCCGTAGTGCGCCCGATGCTGCCGCATTCTACCGCGCCAAGGAGGGGAGCTCGACGGAAAAGGTGTTCTGGTCTCAGTATGCTGAGGCCGGACATCCGGTGCCCCTGAGCGACCAGCTGAAGCATCTGGTCGAGCTTCACAAGGTCGCCGAACAGGCCATGAAGGGCCTTATAGCGCGGCTGTGGCCATTGGAAGCCATGCCTGGGAGCTACTTCGGCTTAGTGCAGCAGCTGGTGGACGCCTGTCCACGGATTGAAGTCATCAAGCGCTTCGTCTGCATTGAAGGTGTCCGTCGGGCCCTTGCCCGTGCTAAAGTGCACTGGGGCAAGCTGGATGCGGAGAAGCTTGTGACGGACGGGCCACCGAAGGGCAAGGAGCATCGCACGCCCGAGATGTACTATGAGGGCCTCCTGAAGGGTGCCCGCCGAATAGCGGATGAGTGCTCCAAAGATGTAATTTTTGAATAGACTCGCATTTGTTATCATGTACGCTGAAAACTTGTTCATATGCGCTAAGCAACGCTTGTTAATTTAAAATATTACCTTCTGTGCGGCCGTTTATCAAATTTGAGAGATGGCAAGTCGTTGGCTTCAGCCCCATGCCACGAAAGTGCTGGGGTGTTCGGGATAAACTTGAGCACTCTTGTTCCCATTCATGGGTCCATCTAGGAGGCGCCAACACAACGTAACAAGGCAACCGGACTTATAATGCTTGAACACTCTCACTTAGCCATAGAATTCTATAATTTTAAATTTCGCGAAGCCCCTAGTATTCGAAGACCGAGTTCGGGCGCTATCCACGCCTTTGGCCGGACAATTCCGTTCCTCGCTCTAAGCGGCATAAGTCTTTAGGGACCCGAAAAAACCTCTCGAACAGAGACCGGCTCTTGCCCTATCATGACGGTCAGTTTTAGCTTTCTCCACTGAGGAGCTCGACCCAGCTCAACTGGGGCACAATCACAGTGGTTCTCCGGTGCTACCTTAGCCGATATAACGGAACGTAAGGTACCAAAACACAGGAGCCGGGCAAACCCAACTATTGACCCAAGACATGATTCGGAGCCGATTCATATAATGCTATAAGTTCGGGGTGCCGCACTTGTGAAGGTGTTCGGACTTATCACACCATAATTTTGGGATACTTAAGCCCCTAGTGTATTGGCCGTACCAAAGTGTACGGTTGCAACATGTCATGAAATGAACATATGTATAGATAAAGGAAGTAGAGCAATAATAAGCAAAAGCTATGTATTGTTTATTCAAAAAGGTACTGATATGAAAGCAGAACGATACAAATAGTGCGATAAGCAAGGGATGGGACTATCTAACATGTCCCCCTCCAGGGGTAAGCTGCGGGATGGTATGTAAAACAGGTATAATGCTCGTAATAGAGACCACCTGAACACTCGACGTGGCTTACAGCTTCCCTGGCTGTTGCATCGTGAGTTCGGCGATTCTAGTGCCGGACAGGACTTCTGAAAGACGGAGTCCTGAAAGTAAGAAAAAGGAAGAAAAAGGAAAAAAGAAAAAGAATGACACAATCGGGAGCCCCTAGTGCGGTCGAGCCGCATTCTTGGCGTGTCGTGGTCTTGCCCCACCCCATATGCCCATGGTATCTCCATAGCGTAATTATGTACGCGTAACACTGGCTTCGAAATTTCGCGAGGGCTGGGGTTGGGGCCGGATTGCTACGCGTGCTTGAATCGTGTCAGGCGCTCTTGTTGTAGGTTACTCCGGGCGCGCTTGACAGTGTCCGGACGCTTAGTGGCCGGACTCGAGAATTGCTGTGAGAGGCTGCTTTGTACCTCCGCCGCGAGGGCCGCCGTGTGCTCCTCCGTTCGGAGAGAGCGTTCGGTGTTTCCATTGACCGTGATTACACCTCGAGGGCATTGAACTTTGCAAATGCGGTTCGTCCGAGCAGTGCATGATAGCCGCTGCGGAATGGGACGATGTCGAAGATTAACTCTTCGCTTCGGAAGTTATCCGGGGATCCGAAGACCACTTCGAGTGTAACTGAGCCCGTACAACTGGCCTCTACACCCGGTATGACGCCTTTAAAGGTCGTCTTTGTAGGTTTAATCCTTGAGGTGTCTATTCCCATTTTGCGCACTGTGTCCTGATAAAGCAGGTTCAGGCTGCTGCCGCCGTCCATCAGGACTCTGGTTAGGTGAAATCCGTCAATAATTGGGTCAAGAACCAATGCGGCGAAACCACCATGACGAATGCTAGTGGGGTGGTCCCTTCGATCGAAGGTGATCGGGCAGGAAGACCATGGGTTGAACTTTGGGGCGACTGGCTCCATCGCATATACGTCCCTTAGTGCACGCTTCCGCTCCCTTTTGGGTATGTGTGTTGCGTATATCATGTTCACCGTCCGCACTTGTGTAGGAAAACCCTTCTGCCCTCTATTGTTCGGCGGCCGGGGCTCTTCCTCGTCATCGCTATGCAGCCCCTTGTCATTGAGTCCGGCACTTAACTTGCCTGCTTGCTTGAACACCCAACAGTCCCTGTTGGTGTGATTGCCTGGTTTTTCGGGGGTGCCATGTATCCGCACAAGCGATCGAGTATTCGGTCCAAGTTGGAAGGGCCCCGGTATTTCTTTTGAATGGCTTCTTCCGCTGACGGGTTTAGGGCCTCTGAATCCGCATTGACGGTCGATCTTCAGTATTATCGCCGCACGCGGCGCTTGTTCTTGTTGCGACGCGACCTGCCATTGCTGTCCTTGGTATCCGAACTATCGGGATGTTTGGCCAAGTTGTTGCTTCCAGCCAGCTGACTGTCCTCTCCCGCACAAAAGCGGGTCATGAGTGTTGTGAGGGCTGCCATGGATTTTGGCTTTTCCTGTCCTAGGTGCCGGGCAAGCCACTCGTCGCGGATGTTATGTTTGAAGTCTGCAAAGGCCTCTGCATCCGGACAGTCAACGATTTGATTTTTCTTTGTTAGGAACCGTGTCCAGAATTGTCTGGCCAATTCTTCTGGCTGCTGAATTATGTGGCTAAGGTCATCGGCGTCTGGTGGTCGCACATATGTGCCCTGGAAGTTATCAAGGAACGCGGCTTCCAGGTCCTCCCAACAACCAATTGATTCTGCTGGCAAGCTGTTGAGCCAATGCCGAGCTGGTCCTTTAAGCTTGAGTGGGAGGTATTTGATGGCATGTAGATCATCACCGCGGGCCATGTGGATATGGAGGAGATAGTACTCTATCCAGACCGCAGGATCTGTGGTACCATCGTATGATTCGATGTTTATGGGTTTGAAGCCCTCGGGGATTTGATGATCCATTACTTCATCTGTGAAGCATAGTGGGTGTCGGCGCCTCAGATTGGGCTATATCACGACGTAGCTCATATGAGCTTTGTTCATCGTGTTCAGCCCGCCGGGTTTGCTGTATCCGGCGCGACGGTAATCATCCCGCGTCGTTGGGCGCCCACGCGATCCGTAGATCAATCTTGTATGTTTTGCCTTATCCTCCAATATATCTCGCAAGTCCGGCGCGTTCTCCCGTGCCTTGGTACTTTTTGAGCGGCGTCAGGGTGTAGCTTGAGCGGAGGGCCGAGAGGCTTCTCTGTCGCGGCCACGAGGTGGCCGGCCTGCCATGTCGTGCGCTGGTGACTTGGGTGCTTCCTCCTCCGATCGAGGCAATGGTCTGCGTTTGGGGTAGCTTTTGGAGGGGCGTTCGAGTTCATACTCTTCGGCTGCAAGGACTTCAGTCCATCTATCAGCTACCAGGTCTTGGTCAGCTCTAAGCTGTTGCTGCTTTTTCTTGAAGCTGCTTGCCGTGGCTATAAGCCTGCGTTTGAAACGCTCCTGTTCGGCGGGATTCTCAGGCACGACAAATTCGTCATCGCCGAGGCTTGCCTCATCTTCTGAGGGAGGCGCATAATTATCGTCCTAGACCTCTCTTTCTGCCGCACTGTCGTGCGGACTTGGTTCTCCCTCCTCCTGCGCTGAGTCCTGCTGGAGGGGATTGTCTTCGGTACTATCCGGGGTGTTATTATCTCCCGTACTGGAATCACCGTTTTTTGCTGTGGCGGATTTAGAGCGGCGCCACCGACGCCGGCGCTTCGGGTTGCTTTTTGGAGGCTCATCCTCCGTTGTTCCATCGCTGTTCCCATCTTTTGGGATATCCACCATGTATATGTCGATGACGAGGTGGTTTTCCAGCGCCCTCGTGGGCGCTGGGTCTTAGTCGTCTCCGCATCGCCGCCCATACCGCCGATGTCACGGAGTCGAAGTTTAGCATGTCGGTTAAATCATCGGCGGTGGCTACAAAGTGGGTGGTGGTGGGCGTTGAATTTCTTCGTCGTCCGTGATTCCAACCTTCCTGTCCGTAGTCCGGCAGGGCTCTCCGGATAAAGAGAGAGACTTTAGTGAATTCAGGATGTCGCCAAAGGGCGAGTCTTTGAAAGATGTCCGCGTAGTGAACTCCATGACGGGCGCCCAATCGGATTCGATTGGTAGGGGCGCGGAGGGTTCAAGTCCGGAGAGGAGTTCGCACCCTAGAGTCGAGGTCTTCGCAAAGGACAGGGATGGAGTTCGCTCAATCGCCGAGAGATTGTAGCCCCGAGGCGGTGTCCAACCACTCGCCCTCGATCGGGAATCCGGCCCGGATTAAGGGTCGGAGCGGACGCTGGTGCGTGCCTCCGTGGCATTGTTCGGCTGCAGAACTAGATCATGCCCATCGAGACAAAGGCGGCACGCTTGGTCATGGGCTTGAATCCGTCGAAGATCAAGTCTCCGCGGATATCGGCCGATAGTTCAAACTTCTAAATCTGACCTGATGGCCAGGGGCGTAGCTTTCGATCTGCTCCGGATGGCTGCTTAATTGGCCCGCAGCAAAGCCGCCAATACGAAGATCTGTCCGGGAGAAAAGTCTCACCTGGACCGCGTCGTTGTTGATGATCGAACGAGCCATCGGGCCTATTGGCGACGACACAGAGGAACTCTCAATGAAAGCACCAATGTCGGTGCCAAAACCGCGGATCTCGGTAGGGGGTCCCGAATCGCGTGCGTCTAGGCGGATGGTAACAGGAGACAAGGGACACGATGTTTTTAACCAGGTTCGGGCCCTCTCGATGGAGGTAATACCCTACTACTGCTTGATTAATATTGATGATATGGGTAGTACAAGAGAAGATCTACCACGAGATCAAGGAGGCTAAACCCTAGAAGCTAGCCTATGGTATGATTGTTGTTCGATCCCACGGACTAAAACCCTCCGGTTTATATAGACACCGGATAGGTTAGGGTTACACGAGTCGATTACAATGGTAGGAGATCTACATATCCGTGACGCAAGCTTGCCTTCCACGCCAAGGAAAGTCCCATCCGGACACGAGACGAAGTCTTCAATCCTGTATCTTCATAGTCTTGGAGTCCGCCGTGACGATAGTCCGGCCGTGGACGATAGTCCGCTATCCGGACACCCCTAGTCCGGACTCCTCAGCCGGGATTTATGAGGATTTCTATCTATTGATTGAGAACGCCGGCCTCACCAACTTCCTCCACGACCAACGTCATCAATATCTCTTACTCACAAATACTTTTGTCAGAACTTCTACTTTTTCCCTAAGAAGTCACCTCCAACAGTAGAGTTCCATTTATATGACGTTGTTAAGGAGATGACATTAGCTGAATTTTGCGAGGTTCAAAATACCTTTTGAGGGCACCTTAGATGAACCACACCGTAATGAAGTGGAAGCTTTTATCAACACTATCACTGTGGGGGAAACCAGGAAGGTTTCTAATGCAAGAATTACTAGCATACATTTTCGTTTTACGGTATTTTGCCTTATTTGCTAGTCTTTTCCCATGGGTAAAGAAAGTGAACCATGGGTTCAGAAACCCATGTCTTTTCCTCCCAAACCATCCAAGAAAAAGGATGATGAGGATTTTGAGCGCTTTGCTGAAATGATTAGACCTATCTTTTTATGTATGCGATTAACTAATGTGCTCAAAACAAATCCTTATGCTAAGTATAGGAAGGATATCATTACTAATAAAAGAAAGATACCAAGCTGAAATTTCCACCATGCTTGCTAATTACACTTTTAAGGCTGGAATACCAAAGAAACTTGGAGATCCAGGAGAACGTACTATACCATGCTCCATTAAAAGAAATTATGTTAAAACTGCTTTATGTGATCTTGGAGCGGTGTTAGTGTTATGCCTCTCTTTATATCGTAGACTTGACTTGAATAAGTTGACACCTACTGAAATATCTTTGCAAATGGCTGATAAATCAACTGCTATACCTGTCGGTATTTGTGAGGATGTGCCTGTTGTGGTTGCAAATGTTACTATTTTAACGGACTTTGTTATTCTTGATATTCCCGAGGATGATAGTATGTCTATTATTCTTGGAAGACCTTTCCTTAATACTGCAGGGC